>CAJPEV010002011.1:0-52572 GCA_905338385.1 Darwinula stevensoni
CAACGTTGACGTTTTGGACATTTACACATAGATGCAACATTGTTCATCAACATTTCCTAAGCGTTGCTGGAATATCTTGTGTTACTTGGGATATTGTCCGGCTGCTCTACAGCAAATGCTACAACCGGAACATCAGGAAACGTACTATCAAGGAAGCTTGAGAGAAACTATTCTGAGGATCGTCATCGATCGGGTCAACGGGTCTGCGTCACTGCCAGCATCAAAAGAGATTAATCTCGACTTCGTCGCAATCTGAAGCAATCGCCGTGAAAAATCGATGAAGATAAATCGTGAAACGCTCTGATGAATGGTCAAGAACAAGCTGTATGTCCTGCCTTTGAAGCTCCATAATGCTCAATTTCTCACGGAACAAGCGAAGAAGATTAGGCTGCGACAATCGCAGTCGCTGCTCCGTATGTTCGCAGATGGCGGCCATCGCAATATCCTCTTTCTTCACAATCGAGCGATCCCTTAATTCTCAAAAATGACCAAGTGTGGGCAGCAGAGTCGTTAGGCATCTCCTCTAGACTCCGTCGTGTTACTCATACTCAGATGCCAGCTTCTGTGATGGTGTCGGCCGGTATCGCTGCAGTGGAGCGCACACCACTGGTCTTCGTGGTTTCCGGCAGAGAGATCAACTCTGTCTACCGAGACCTCATCCTGGAGGGCACAGTAATGCAGCGGGTCAAACAGCACTTTGGCAACCTTAAATGGACTTTTCAACAGGACTCTGCACCAACCCGCATGGCAACGATCACTCAGAGGAACGAAAGAATTTCCTGACTTCACCTCGGCAGAATGGCCTCCTTGTAGTCCCAACCTGAACCCGTTGGACTTTCTATGTGGAGCATCTTCGAGAACAAAGCCTGTACTACTCCACATACATCGGTCAAATCACTGAAGCATGCCCTTGAAGGAATGCCTCAAAATCTCCTTAAAAACTGCGTGCAGCAGTCGATGCGTTTCCAAAAATACATCGTGATTATGTCAAAGAAAAAATGGCAATTTTGAGTGATTTTACTGGTATTATCTGTTGAAATAGTTGTATTTTCTAGTTTTCTAATCCCTATTTGTTATCTGTTTAAAGAAGTTATAAAATGCTTTAAAAAAAAACTGAATGTACAAAACTTTTGTGTCACCCTATACCCTAGTGGCACATAACATTTAATTAACATTGATTCAATGTTGACTCAACATCCGGATGCTGAATCAACATGAATTCATGTTGATTCAATGTTATGTGCTACTAGGGTATAGTTCTCCCGCGCTTTTGAGAAATGATCAAAGGAACCAGAACGTAGCAAAATCTAAGTTTATGTTGCATTCCATGACAGGAAATGCAAGATTTCCTCAATTTGAGTCAGCTTCGCAAAACTGTGCGAATCTGCGAGAGGAAAAGTCAAAGAAAAAATTCGAAAAAATTAAAAAATTACAAAGGAAATGGGTATGTACTTTTCGATTATGTTACCTCATGTTGGCATGGAATATTGCGGTAATGGAGCCATCGGGTAGCATATTTTCTATATTTCTGTAATATTCAAAGTTTATTCAGGGAACTAGAACGTAATTAAATCGACGTTTTTGTTGCACTCTACAGGAAATGGATGATTCCCAGAGAAAGAATTAGAATCGTCAATAGTGCGACAGTCTCTTGTGATACGAAAAGTCAATGCCATTCATTATTCGCAATAAAATGAAAGCAACATCAAGGACATTTCGAATATGGCATCAAATTGCTTAGCATGTTGGGGATGAAGATGCATTTTCGTAATTTTTCGCAATCTTTTAAATATGATTGAGTAAACCACAAATGGCAATATCGGTGTGGAAGTTGAATTTGCATTATTCCCAGAAACTGGCTTGTACTAACTTGCACAACTGAGTCGCAAAAACTGCGATAGTATACTATGACCCGATAACGCAATTACTAATTATGGGGGGGAGAGGAAATGGTTTTAAAAATCATTTAGTGGGATTTTGCACATAAGGAAAGCTTGCGCAAGTTGGTGATGAGGCTGGATATTCACGTTATCTCCGCGATAAAAAAAAGAGGGGACCAGAGTTGTTTAATCGACGTCAATGTTTCACCTCTGGACATTGAAACATACATCTGATATCGAAAATACTTTACAAAACAGACATTTTTACCTGTTAATTATGTTTAACTGTTAATTATGCGCATGATCTGGTTTCGGGGAAGCTTATCTTTGTGGCTCCCAGGAACCTGATGATGATCTAGCTTACCTTGTTGACACTAGCAACAGCTGCTAGCCCACCTAATCACAATCTCATGAGTAAAAAGTTATTGGAGAAGTATAAATAACATTTAGTTATAGATGCCCGGTATAATTTTTTATTGCATTGTATACTTCGGTCATTTTTACGCCCTGAGTCCCGTTTTTCGCTCTTGGAGCGCGTTCCCACGCGATATTGGTAATTCTGATAATTGGACGAGTAGTTTTTCCTCTTTCTTTTGAAATCCTCATGAAAGCGCTGTTCCGACCACACCCTCGTGAATGGAATGAACACTCATGGTTACCCCAGGAAAAATACTTTGTATTAAAAAATAAAGGCAAGTTGATTAACAGGGTGGGGCACAAGATGCTGACGGTTTTTATTTGTAAAGTCACACATGATGAACAATCAACAATTTATTGATAACGCTAGAAACATCATTTTGTGCGAATTATTTGTCAGCAACATTGTGCTCAATGTGACCACCATTGTGACGGCAAACATCCTCCAACCACCGGATGAACTTGTTCACCACTCGGCGACAGATGTTTCTTGTTGATTTGTTCGGGCTGCATGGCTGACAGAGATTCTTGGTTTTCCTAGGTTCGAATTCAGGTTGGGTCAGCAAAAAGGTCAGCCATGCAGTACACCCCAAGAAAAACAGCGTAGCAATTACGGATTTCAAGATGAACCATTTTCCGGATGTAGAATAAAGATTTAGATATGTATCCATAGAAGATCCAAGTTGTTCAAGTGTTACGAGAAAGTGATGAGGAGCTACGAAAATAGCCAGCAAGACCTCGTGGAACTTCGACAAAAAATTCAGAACTGTGTAGGACCATTGGCGAAAACTCTGTCGCCGAGTGATGAACAAGTTCATCCGGCGGTTGGAGAAAGTTTGCCGTCACAACGACGGTCACATTGAATACAATGTTACTGGCAAATAATTCGCACAAAATGATGTTCCTGGTGTTGTCAATAAATTGTTCATTTACATCATGTGTGACTTTATTTACAAATAAAAACCGTCAGCATCTCGTGCTTCACCCTTCATATATGCTGAGTTTGTCCTAAAATGGCGCTAGTAATAGGATGATAGAGACATGGTAGGGATATCAAAGAAAGAGTGCATGAGGGAGTTGGTCGCGAGTGGAGAAGCTGGATTGAGTGCCGTGTGAGAGGACGCTGCGCGTGGCGACGGCACATGCACGAGACAGTCGCTCTCGCATTGGCAGCTCCGAGTGGCACGCAGTGAAGAAAGCGAAGGCTCCATTGAACGAGTCCCCTGCGCCCTGCCGACAAGAGTAGAGAAAGACCTTCGAAATTCGGCTCACCATCTCCCCGGTCGCATCGCTCCCCCTTCGATGCACCGGTGGTGAGATGCGGCGAGGTAACATACGGTCGTGTCGATCGGAGAAACGGATTCCGTCGTGACATGGACGACGTTTTCCGGTTCGTCTCGGTGCCCATACAAACATCCGTTTTCGCCTAGCGTCAAGATGACACCCTTGCATCCTTTGTCTTTCAATAGACTCCTCAAAGCATCTTTCGCATCCTCGACTGTCTCCACTTTCAGCCCAGTCGCTTGGGCAGCCTGTTTCGGCACAAAACGTCATTCCATTACATTTATTCGATGTAAACTCCTTTTCAAATATCTTTCATGGATATGGGCCATCCCTAAAGGATCGTTCAATACAACAAACCCTCCACCCCCAACGCGTACGGATTTACTCTAACTGCGAACGTTCTCCGAGCCAGAGGTATGGGGTACATGTAGTTTGTAAGCCCAACTTTGGTCTTGTCCCAGGTAGAATTCAGAACGAACCGAACCTTGGCATACTTTTCATATTTTTCAAGGCCATCCCACAAACTTTGTCTGATATCACTTTCATCCTTTAGGCTTCATTCGGACAGAATTACGTACTTCAACAGAGAATTGAACATGTTCAGATTGTATAAAGGGTGACCAAAAATTGGGTTCACTTTTGTTTTTGTTAGTTTACTCAGTAACTAAAGAGGATACAAGGTCCAAATTTTGACTGATGACAACACAATTTCCACTCTTTACAATTAATCACTCCATGTGGGCATACACGCCTTGACTTCCAACTTTTCTAAGTCGGCTTGAAGTGATTCCTTGAGGTCTGAGCCCACCTCCTCTGTCTACTGTTGGAACAAATTTGACAAGATCCGCTTGAGGAGTTGCGGTTCATGGCCCTCGCCTTTCCTGTCGAGTATCTGTCTTTCAAATTGAACCGAATTTGCTCGATGGGTCGGACCTGAGGGATAAGGAGCCATATCCCTCCAGAAGATGCCATGGTCCTTGTAGGGATAATTTTCAATGAAGGGAAGAAGTACTTTCTTCAGACATTGGTTTATGTACGCTTAGGCAGTCACTCGGCAGTCACTGAACCTTTTGATATCAAGGGAATCGAAATGTGATCAGACTCATCAAATACCAGCTAGAACATGTTTTTGAGTGAATTTTAGCCTCGGGTTTAAACCATTAGCCACATCGTTTTTGGTGTCACAGCGATAGCACTTCACAGGGATATCCCTGGCATCCAGTGGAAAGTCATCCATGAGATAGATCTTTGGAGACTCGGACTCGATGAGTCCAAGTCTCCATTTTATTTATTTATTTTATTTATTTCATTTAGTATATTATTTTTATCGTTTTATCGCTTTATCATTTTATTTTATTTCATTTTATTATTTTATTTTATTATTTTATTTTATTATTTTATTTTATTTTATTATTTCATTTTATTTTATTTCATTTTATTATTTTATTTTATTATTTTATTTTATTTTATTATTTCATTTTATTTTATTTCATTTTATTTTATTTCATTTCATTTTATTTTATTTTATTTTATTTTATTATTTCATTTTATTATTTTTAGCGTTGGATAGGTACTGTAAAGTGTATTGGGACTTCGTGAACAGTCTGTATTTCCTGCTCGTAGCACACACCAAGCCTCCGCGGGATCTTTTCTCGAGTTTGAGCAGAGGGGAATATACTGGAGGTGTAGAATATCCGATTAGGAATTTTATTAGAGGTAACCGAGTGGATGAAAATACTTACTTCTGTTTCGTTGACGTTGACGATGCTCGGTAGTGAAAAGAGATCCACTGGCATGGAACTCGGCTCAGGAGCTGCGTTCAAAACTGATGTTACTATCCAGAGAGAAAAGGAAAGAAACCAAAAAGTGTAACACATAATCCAGTATGGATCGAGTAAGACTGCAAAAACTAGAGTAAATTACATCCGTTTTAAGTCTGTCTTTTAAATTCAAACAACACCTCTTCATTAGGGATTATTTTCCACGCACGATCCAGAGAATCGACACGGGGACACCACAGATGCATTCTTAGAGTCATGGAAATCGATGCATTTTGTCACCAGAGATCAACTTTACATTGAATCTCCATCAAAATGAATTTCTGCTAGGTTTACAGGTTGCCCATGATCGTGTGGCAACCTCAAGATCCTCGTAACTCATGCAGTGAAAAGTAGGAGGAAGGTCACGACTTAGCCCAGAGCACATGTTAGATTGATCTTCCACTTTCACTTTCAGTTTACTCACAAAAATATCGAAAGTCCACAGGCAAAGTTTCAACATGTGTGGCAGTGGCAGACAATCTCAGTGAAGTTTTGATCCTGTCAATATGTTTATCACCACCTTTGAAATAAGAGCAGTCAATTACAATTGTAGGGCCGAAAGGGAAAGTGGCCTCTCAGCAAAATATTATTTTCTCGAGTTCCATACGGAAAGAGTAAATGTTCCAGAGGCAGTCTTCTTTGAAGTGGGGAAAAAGGTTTCCGTTGGAGACCAGTTTCTCCATAAATCCCAAACACCGTCATCTCCAATGAGAGGGGAAAGGGTTTATGTGCACTGAACCAACTATAACTTTCTCGGACATTTTTCTGCAAATACGCCACTTTTCCTTTCAGCCCTTCAATTTGAAGTGCCTCGAGCCAAGAACTTGGAGGAAGACAACAGGTCTGGGGTCTGAGCTTGAAGAGGCAGCCGAGACGACCACGACTAATTCCGAATCTCCTGAGCATCGACGACAGACTCCCCTCCAAAGCCGGTCTCATGTCCCGAGTGACACCTACGAGTACGGGGCGAAACGGTACGTGAACTCACTTCCACGTCGAGCAGCGATTTCTAGAGCCCTCCTCACGGCCTCTTTTGGGACTTCCAAGGTACAGACGAGGACCTTGCTCGCCTCGATCACATCGGCTGCATCTTGGACGTCACCCTCAGAGACGTGGTCGTTGGCCCCGTTCACGACCACTACCTTGTTTGCTCCTGCCACGAAAGCGAACGGCCACCCTCGCGAAATCCGGTCGCGCATCCGACAATAGATACATGCCATTCCGATCCGATTGCGGACGTTCGAACCGGGGGAAAACCTCCTACCGACTCGGGATGAACGCAACCCCTCCGGGAATTCGCGGACCGACACGAGGATATGTGGAAATCGGTCTGCTTCTTCCATTTTTCTCGTCCTCAGTCATCGTGCTTTCGCTAGGTGCTCGATCGATTTTTCGCTTATTCTGTATCCATGAAAAATCGATACTGAAACGAGGACGTTTTGCAGGATTCCATAAAGTTTTCCAGCGATGGCACGGAAGGACCCAAAGTCTCCCCAAACTAACGGAGGAAATCAAAGAGGAAGTGCTACGTCGAACAAGCACGAGAGGACACCGTTCGATAAATAGACGAGCGCGACTCCTCGAACGGAGAGAGAGATGTTACGACCGCGATCGGAACAGTCCACAACCATCATAAATTGAGGAGTTCTCTGGAAAAGGGGCGTACGTCCATACGCCCTTTTTTCATATCCGCGTCCATGTGCTGCTTTAGACGACTTGTCATCGGATAGGGCAGTCAGCAAGTAGTTAATATGCGTCTTCAGCAAAGGAGAAGCAGATTTTCCTATGCTCTCACTACATAGCAGGCCAACTGCCTAGCAATTTCAATATGGCTGCCTCCATGAATTAGCACATTAGCACTTGCATGAACGATTTTGGTGGAATTATTTCGTCCTTTTAAACTGAAAGTAAAAATGAGGAAGAAACCAGGCATGAGGAAAGGGAAAGAAAGAGGCCCAGTCATTCAAGCCTCTGGAAGGATATGAGGAGTTAGAGATATCCATAAAATAGTTGCAGATTCAGATGATAAATACATTAATACTGGATCACTGCTGAGTAATTGGCGAATGAAACGTGTCCTGGATATTCACATTTTCCTTGCTATTCTTTAAGAAAGAATTTATTTAAAATTTGTAGATGCATTTATTGATTAATTGTTATTTTTAACAGGAAAGAAGCGGTGAAAGACTCTTTGAAAAAAGCTTCAGCAGCGCGGATATGGGAAAAGGGCGTATGTACATAAACACTTTCTGCCTGCATCCCAGCAATGTGAGAGAAAGAAATTCATTAAAACCCTAAGTTCCTTTTGAAAAATGTATGACATTTAATTTTACTGATAATTAAGTTTGGACCAGCTTCAGATAAGCTATGGAAGTTTTTTTTATCGTTTATCTCGAATTGCATCTTTTGCACATACGCCCTTTTTCTAGAGAACTCCTCAATTTATGTCGGAGAGCACGTTGGCATTGCGACGTCTACGGGCTGAGATTCCTTCTTGGGGGATTTTTCAGATAAATCTTTTTCCGCAACCGAAGACTGCGCTACGACCTCGAAGTTTAGAAAAGGTTTTTCATTTCCTAGAAAATAGAGAAGTAAGCAGGAAAAGGAGTTAGATTGATTTCCGTCTTTCCCATCTCGCGTCGTTTCTTCGATCAACGTAAACTGATCTGGTTTCGTGACGGGCTCGTTTGAGGCGGTTCGTCCGATTTCATCTCGTTCCCATGAATGCTCACCTTGGAATGGGATCGCTTGAAGACTGAAGGGATTACTCATTTCTGAACCAGTGGTTCCTTCCGTTCCGACGGAGGAAATTACGGAATAGTTTCCGCGCATTCACTGTTATTCGATTTTCTACCTCGCTCGAACGGATGCGAATTCCTCCCGTCGGTGGGTATCGCAGGTAAGAGTCATTTCTGGAAGTCGAGGGAGAAAAGGAAAGACTAGATTATTTTTCCTTCCGATACTACTCCCGAAATGAATTCCTGGAGGGGGGTATCGTTCACGCGACGTACATCCCAGAGAGAACCGAGGCTCTTCATTCCCGATCCAACGAGCCGGAATCGACGCGGAACGGTAGAATGAACCTTTCGTTGAGTATCGTCATTTTAGATTTAATCGTATCGTCGAAGCGAGAAGTCGTAGAGTAGGAGCAACCGACCGGATCGTTCCACGTGGATCAGTGCAGTCGCAGAGGAAGCCCCGGGGGTGAGTTGCACGCGGGAAGCATCCAGGTTCCACTTCCGAAAGTTTTCTACGGTCGCCCTTCCAGTTCCGTCATCCCCGACCTAAACAGAGATCATCCGTGGCGATTCGAGTAAATGGGACGATCTTCCACCATTCCACGAGCTTTAGGGCATTTCCTCTCTCCATTCCAGCCCGTGGTTTCCATGGAAATGGTTCCAATCAGAACGCCGTACGGGGTAGAACGAGAGAAAGCGAAGCCCGATCGAAAACGAACGACACGTTAACCCCGGGGGTCGAACCGCGCGAGGAAGAAAAAGAAAGACGGACTTTGCCGTTCCACTTCGCGATCTTCGTTCTCGAGCCGACTCACCGGCAACGTAAGAATGGGTCTCAAATATGGAGTTTCGACACGACCGACCGGTCCCGTTCGCCCGAATTTCGACTGCACGTTCTAGTGGCATCGTGTAGAAAAGTATCCAGGTAACAATCGTTCTCCTTTCTCTCGTTGAAACCTTCGTTCTCGCGAACAGAGACGAGGAGACTCCCGCAATGGTGAATTTTCGTGAAGTGAAAGCACGGCACCTCGACGACACGTTCCCCCACCCCTCTGACGGTTTGTGGACAGCCATAGAAAGTTCTACCGATGATGGATCGTGGGTGGAAATTTCGGTTTTTCTCACTTTCCGTCTCGAGGCATTCTCCCAAGGAGAAAGAAAACTTAGGGCCGATTGCATGAACGATGTTTTCCCGGTGTTTTTCGAAAGTCATCGGTTAACCGATGTCTAAGGTCAAAAATGGATTGCATGAACGCTATCTTCCCTTAACCATTGTCTAACCGATGTCTAACAGAAGCTAAAAAAGGTGTCGTTTCCAGACAAGGGATGGGGCATGTTTTGCCGATATTTATGCCAGCGTTCGTGTACCATCTCGATGAGTATAGTGCTGCATTGTACTGGTGAAGCACAATGAATTCTGTTTATGGATCCGCTCGATAACGGCGATGTGCTCTCGTCGTCGCATGGGAGGAATAAACATAGGTTCTGGGCTTAATCCCTTTGAAGAATATGTCGATTAGAACTTCCGCGTGAGATACCAATTTGGAAAGGGATCAGGGTATGATGTCGACCTGCTTCGCGCTGAACTCGAAAGGAACGAAGATCGTGGAAAGGATCCCTTTACTTTACATCGACAGATAAGAGCAATCACTGTTCGTGTGCAATGAATCATGATTTGTTCAAGTACCCATCCCCTGAGTAATTAATTAATATGACTCGAAAGTAAAGAGTATCATGAAAGCCTTTCGATTTGCATGCTGTGCTGACCCTTCGATTTTATGTGGCGTCGATTCCTAGAAATGGAATGACACAAATGCTTCTATTTCATCAATGTCCAAGCAGTGCGCGATGCGGAAGGGATTATTACTGAATTTGTCATCACGTGACCAGGATCCACACGCAATTCTCGAATACCCTCATTTTGCAATCGTACACAAATGATACTCCTATTTTTCACATTTCCTACTTCTTCCAGTGTCCAAAACGAATCCTTGGCTTTACCTCTGATATATCGAAATACAGAGTAAGGTCAGAGGAGAACTCACCAGTTTCCAGGCATGATTATTTGTTGTGCAAGGAAAGTGCATTCTGTCTCTCTCTATCGTGAGATTCTCCTTTACAAGCTCTGCGAGATGTACTTAATAATCTGAGGAAAGGTTCTCCTTTTTCACTTGATTCGCTCGTTTTTTGTGGAGTCCGATGGATATTACTCGACAACCGAGGAGTCAGAACGTGCTATATGTACCATGAGGGGTGTTTAGCCATCGTCTAACCATCGGCTATGAAAACATAGCTTAGAGATCGTTCACGCAATCTAAAGTAGACAGCGGTAAACCGATGTTTTCGTAGACAATGTTTAAACAATTACTATCGATAATCAATGTCTAAAATAAACATGGTTCATGCAATCGGCCCTTAGAGTCGCACGTCAAAAACAAAAAAAAAGAGACGAAAGCGTGATTCTCGGGGACCGGAGGGGGCGAGCCAAAATGCCGCCTGCAATCCCGCGAGTGCAGCTCGCCACTCACTCTGCCGATGAAAGCCGTCCGTCCTCCGAGTTTGGCACAGGCTACGGCTTGGTTTGCTCCTTTCCCACCGAATCCCTCCATCAAACCGGTTCCGTTCACGGTTTCGCCCACCTCTGGAAATCTTCCCACGTACCTGTCGAAGGCCGTCCGCCGCATCTCCCTTTACCTCGGCAAGTCTTTTCGTCGCCGCGACTGGAGGGAAACGGGAAGGGAAAGACGACGAACCCGATGATGTCGTAGATGGCACCTCCCAAAGCGACGACATCAAATCGAATATCTTGCGTTTCAGCCATTCTCGCATCCGAGATGAACCTAGAAACGAGTCCAACCGTCCAACAGAGGGTAACTTCGTCGAAGGGAAAACGAGAACGAATTCACCAAGGGCGAATTCAAAAATATCTGCAGTGTCTGGCCTTAGTGGCCAGACACTGCAGATATTTTTGAATCCATGCTCATCTAACGTATTGGAAATGGGAGTTGGAGAACACGAAGTCTGAGAAATAAGGCCCGAATGCTGAAACCTCCTTTAGTTAACGGTCCTTCAGGAATGCATGAAATCCCATGAGGGAAAACGAGCTCATTAGCTTAAAGGCTCCTTTAACTCACTTAAATGAGGTTTGTGGATCCGAGTATCGAGTCTCGAGAGAAAACTTCGGCAGCATAAATTTGGTCTCAAATATCTGATATTTCTCGAAATGGGAGGTTTTCTGGGGCTGGCAAAAAGAGCACATCGTGACACGATGCGTTCGTTTCACTTTGTTTCATAACGTTGTATAGATCAAGCCGCACTTGACAGAAGTAGCAGGAATCACTTGGAGAAATCTGTGCCAATCACTCGCCTCAAGGCAAATATTTCGCACTTCCTCACTAATGGGATTAAATAACAGGATTTCGGCATGGGACTCAGCCTCCACGGCGGGATCCGAGCCGGCTTTCACGTTATCTCGAACGAGAACGATATCACACGAATCATGGCTTAAAGATGACGTGCGATGCTTTCGTGGGCAAAACAACAAAAAAGCGAAGTGGCAGCAAGTCATTCGACGGGGAGCTGCCGACAAGCTTCTGCCGAAAACATTCACTTCCACAGGATGGCCCCAAAAGAAGCATGTTCATTCCGTTTCCTCTCTTCCCTCGACATGGTCTCGAACCCCGTGCGCCAGCAATACTGATCTACCTGCACTCCAAAAGCCGTATTTTGCAGATGCGTGCGTCGATTCCGACGATCTCGAAATCAAATCGCCGAACGGAGAATTGAGAGGGCTCGAACGTCACGTAGACTTCAGATATCGCATTATTCCCCGCGGAGCAGAGTAAAGCGAAAAAAGTTCTTGCCTTTTCTGGATCACCATGAAGTGGCGTAGGTACTAACTATCTCTTCCAGGGAGAGTTTCGCTCTACTCACTACTGCGATTCCTGGTATCGATACGGACTGAAGAGCCTCTTCACCCATCGACCCTCGCCTTGAACCTTCGACTAGCTCAGCCGGCAACAACCAGCAATGCAACTAGAGCGACATCTGACGTCTAATAATAACTGCCCCTGGCTAAATGAGTGCTGCGAGTGGGAATTGTGTACTATCTGTGTATTTTCTGAACTCAGCATCCCAATAGCTACTTATGTAACAAGTTTCAGGTTTTTACCTCATCAAGAACATGGTTAGAATTAACCTCAGTCACGATCATATTACCATATGTCCGGGAAACATGTTACATTTAGGACTCATTTTGGACTTTGGACTTATATTTTGGCCTGTTGATATAAAGCTGTCAATTTCTGCTACAAATCCTAACACTAGTCTGTTGTTTCTAGCCTACAATCACACCAGTGCGTACTTTGCTTACAACTTCGCCTCAGCGAACGGGTTGTGCCTGTGCGAGTGTTTTTGAGACTAAGTCCAAAATATAACGTTCTCCGGGCATCTGATATATTAGAAACCAATAACAGGTGTTTAGTACCCACTAGAATACATCTCAGTAAACACCCTGCAAACTTGACCAGGACACTTGGCCAGACTCACTCATAAAAATGAGTCTCCCTTTCCGAAGAGGGTCACAGGCCAAAGGATCGATGCCACATGCTTAATATTCTTTAGTCTATACCTAACGGTAACAACGAGATAAGAAATGCTTTTGCTCTTTTCACATTCGGCAAACATCAAGTCGGTTTCACCTATGGAATGGTTCCTTCATTGATTGGACACCTATAATCGACAATATGAAGAGGTGAATATAAATTTTTCGAGGTAACAAGAAACTAGTTTCATCGTACGTGAATTCACATTCCAACACGAACATTCTCATTGCCAGGTAGTTGTGGGAAGCAGCAGAAATGTGGATGTCTCTGGCCATCAACTCAGCTTAAAATCTGGTTGGAAACAGCTATAATTTCCAGCTGGATCCCAACTGTAATTTCAGACCGATTCCAACTGGGTAACAGCTGGAATGAGAGTTTTTTTTTGTTATTCTTGTCGGAGTTCCACCTACAGAAGCAGCTGAATTTCAGCAGTAAATTCTGCTGTATTCCAGCTGGAGGGTCCTCTGGATGAATTCTAACTGGAAATTTTCAGCTGAAAACACCTATTAAAACCAGCCGTATTCCAGTTGGAAAATTCCAGCTGTAAAACAACTTGTATCTACTATTTTCCAGCTCTTTGCCAGCAGGAAACAGTCCGAATTTACAGCTTTGAACCAAATGGTAAAAACTAACTGGGAAAGCAGCAAAAAGACAGCGTCGTTCAAGATACCCAACTTTTTCGGCACCTACTAGATCACTCGTCATCGACAAATCTCCGAAATTTCACATATTAGATCCAGGATCTATCGATCATTGATTAACATCTAGGAATGCCTAACACGTGGGGAGTTTGTGCCCGTCACCCTCTCGTCACACGGCGGATGCCAGCGAGTTCCTCGTAAACGGCATAAGATTTCCGCTTCGGCGCCGTTGCACTTAAGAATTCTCAAGTAAATGAGACCTCAATTTCTTAAACGGTTAACTGGTATAACGATGCACCTCCGCAATCGACGCTCGACAGACCAAAGACAGACAGGATTGTGAGAACATCTATGGGTGCCAGGCCCAGAATCTTCCTGGCGTTATCCGATCCGTTGCGAGACGTCTGGTCTCCGGACGACCTGTCCACTGATACAAGTGTGGTTGTGCCACAGTCCTTTCTATTTATCAATACAGACACCACAGCTTTATTTTAAATATTAGTAGTGCGGTGAGGGACACCCTACCGCGTTAGTAACCGAAAAAGTGCGGCATAAAATCGAGGGGGGGGGGGGGAGACACTCTCCACCCGTGATACGGCAGAAAGCAGCAAGCTACTTCTACTTACTACAGAGTTCAGTACTTAGCACAATATTTTGTACTAAGATTTTTGTCAAGTCATCCAACGACTTAGAAATAGTGATTGGATTTTATTACACATGGTGAATACTGACCTTAAATTTCATGCAATTGCACCACTCAACACCTGGATATTAACTTACTTCCCTGGCTATTAGAATAATATGGTTCACTATGACCCAAAGCTTAATTCTGCAAGACCATTTTGTCCATATCAAACTTTAAAAAATTTAGTAAAAGTAGCAAGTATTTTTGAGGAGTGGCAGGGGGAATACTGGAGAATTGGGAGGCAATGGAAGATTCTTACTACTACATGTGCCTCTCCAGAACAGGCTTAAGATATCTTTGGAGTTGAGATGCCTTCTGATGCTCATACTTTTCTAGAGAACAAAGATGTCATTATGCATTTATGCTTTTCAATATGTGTTCACCCATGACTTGCTTTTAAATATTTTTGCATTTTGCAAGGACTTCTTCCAAAATCATGTCATAATTTCAACAATCTTACTCTAAGGACATGCTTTTCCTTCAAGGAACATTCAAATGGGAAGTGAGACAAGATATAACATAACAAAAAAGTTTATCTCCCATCAGCTCAGAACGTCACAGCTAATAAAACTCAGGTTATTCTCCTCATCCCCAGAATTTTAAGGGTGTTCATCACCTGCTTCCAGATATTCAATGGAGAAACCAGCTGTTGGACCAAGAGGGTCTTCATAATGGGAGATTTTTCAAGTTATCAGGAAAAGGTTTCTGATTCAGAAGCCCTGCCTGCATCAGGCAGATGTATTTACTCAGCACGCACTTCCATGGATGTTTCACACTGGATCCTTTGATCTAGTAACTCCAGTCTCATGGGAACTTTGATCATACAGAAATTGTTAAAATGAAAAAATTCACATTGAAATTTAAAATCAAATTGTCCAAGTTCACATTGAATATGAGACTTTCAAGGAATAATTAAGGGATTTCAGATAATCTCAACCTACACTTTCTGGGGTTTAACAGGCTAATTCAGTGCCATGTGCACAATTGCAAGATACAGCTGTGCTATGAATGTTGTTTCAAGCAAACATGAATAATAAGAAAAACAAACAACCCATGAAAGCTGTGGCATTACTGTTTGACAGTCTCTCACAATTCTTCTGTCTTTATTTATTTTAGAAATGGGAACAACTATCTTGGATGGAGTCATTCCAACATTCATTCTACTCCACTTTCATAAGAACCCTTGAGTAGAGAAGGGGATGGGGGAGGTGGTGGAAAAAAAAGAATGGCAAAAGACTGTCTCTCACAACGACTATCAAGCCAGGTTGACGAACTGGTGATTAATTCCTCCTTCTGCAGTCCTAGTTCCATGGTGTATTTTTTTAAGATTCACACAACTTCACTGATCTCAATGGATACGAGTCAAATCCTCAATGATTTTGATGAGGTCATCAACTGCAGCCTCTCTCTTCATCCCATCCCCATCATCAATCTGGAAAGGAGTTGAGAGCATTTCAGCATGGCATGTCTCTTTCTTCCTATATGGAAAAATTCTATACCTGTGATGACATGTATTAAACTTTTTCCAAAATACTTTTAAAAAATCACATGTTCCTTTTCTAAATCTTGATATCAGGCATAGAATAAAAACAAAAGCATGGTTACTTTTGAATTTAAATATCTCACTACCATTTACTTATATTGATGGTCAAATGTTTTAGAAAGCCATGAAAAAAAAACAAGAATTCAGAGAATGGCATGCTTCAGAATTTGAAGCAAATCAAATAAAACACAAATGAACTCTACAAAAAAGAAAGACATACAGAGAGGCCTTTGGTGACTTCTTCCATGGTGGCATGATCCAGATCAAGGAAGCTTTCTATAAGATCTCCATCAATAAATCCCTCACATTCCAATGTGACTCTCTCATTATTGAAGCTCCTCCAGAAGGAGTGGTCGATTTTCCCTACTGACTTGATAACCTTTGTCAACTTCTTCTGCACTTCCTCCAGGAAGGAATACAATTCTTGTGGGAGCTGAGTCACCAGACCTGGTATTCCAGCAATAGTAAATAAGACTTCTTGAAGGAGGCTTCATGAGAAATTGTGGAGTGTGAATCTCACCAATGCAGCCATTGACAGAGCCAAGTAGTATTGACCCCTGAGTGGTGATCGATGTCTCAGTGACCTGCTGCATGACAAGAGATCCATGTCGGAACACATTCACCATATCACCCAAGTGGAAACATCCCACTTGCTGCATCTGCTGCTTCTCCTCATCTGATCCAGCTGCACTACTTTCAAACAGACAAAGTCTCAAATCTGGCACCATGCCAATACTGCCAGCAATGTGTCGCTGACTATAGTCTTTACCTATCTTTCTGGCACACAAAAAGATTGAAGCTGTTCTCAGCACCCAGGAATGTATCTGTGTCAATGATCTCAATGGCATTCATCCAATTTGGTGTATAATCCCTTGCAATCTGCAATAAAAAATATTAACCACAATTACAAATCACATACCAAACAAAGCTTCTACAATAGGGCAAAGAAGTTCATGTGACAATATGGTCTTCATTTACAGACTCTTGCTAATACATTTGCCATACCTGGGACATAAGTGTATTGTAAGAAAAATGAGAGTTTGTGTTGATCTAAAGCCCACAAGATTATCAAGTCCCACTCAAATGCTGAAAGTGACAGTTGAGAGCACAGAAAATTAGTTTTGATCGTAAAGTACTTGTGGGAACCTCTTCTTCATATTAGGTATGAATATCCCTGAGACTTGGGTCAATAGTACTACTGTGTATTCAAAATGAATCATCATGAAGTTGCTTTCTTTCCCAAATTAAACTTCTATTAACCCTTTCAGGCAAATATATCTAAACGTTTGTCATCATTTAATTTCTGGAAAAACCTCCATATAAAAATATTAACCCTCTCCTGGCCCTATTGCAAAGCCTTGGTTCCCCAGATATTACCTTATTATTTTACAAAACATAATCTGGATAAACTGTCAAAGCACCAAATACTAATTCAATAGTCCAACAGGTGAAACTAGGAGTCCTTCAAAAAAAAAGAATGCCTGCAACCAGCTTGGCCGGGAGCAACAAATTTGTCAAGTGAGTGCTTTGGCTGGGAGAGGGTTAAACACAGGAGTTCTTTGGAAAATAATTTTTTTTTTACATTAATATCTGAGATATGAGGTGGTTTGATACTGAAACCACTATGATGCCAGGTACATAAATGGCCACCTCTACTACTCCACCTGCTTCTTCCTTGCCTCTTGATGTACTTACATTGTGACCTCTACTTCTGGTGGAAACAATTATTTATGAGCTCAAGCACAAAAAAAAAAGGAAAAAACTTATTTCATAATGAAATACATAGAGCATGACAATTACCTAAGTTAGAGTCCCTTTGTAGTGTCACAGTGGTTCCCCAGTGAAGTCACTAAATAGAAGCTGTTGTGCAATCATAATTTCTTTAGCTTTTAAAATTATATTATAAAGGGTGTCCCTTTAGTTACTTGGGGATTTGATATTACTGTAATTTGGGAGTGACATAAGATATTTTGGATCTGTAAAATGTATGTTAATCTGCTATCTATGATGGGTGTTTACAAAGTTCTGGGAATTTGTGTGCCAATTTTTTATTAGGCTAATCTTCTTTGATATTACAGTGCAATATCTCAACATAATCACCATTTAGCTGAATACATTTGTGCCAGTGAGTAACTAATTTTTTTAGTCCATCTTCAAAGAACTTTTGTGTAGTACATTCTATCCATTCATTTATCACTGCTTTAACTTCAGATCAAGACTCAAAATGGATTCCTTGATGAGGTTTCTTCATTTCCCTAAACAGATGATAGTCGCTGGGAGCCAGGTCTGGAGAATATGGCAGGCATGGCAGGAATTCCCAGCGCATATCTGACAAAATGGCCTCTGTAAGATGAGCAGTGTGTGGCCTCGCATTGTCTTCCTGCAGTAATGGTTGGGAATGGAGCTTTCCTGGCCGTTTTTTCTTGAATACCTCATGCAGTGGTCCCTTCAGCAAATCAGAGTAATATCGTGCATTTATTGTGGAACCTTTCTCTATATAATCAATCATGATTATTCCCTGGCAATCCCAAAACACTGTTATCATAACCTTACCAACTGATGGCATAGTCCTTGCTTTAAGCAGAGGGCCATCAGAAGATCGCTGCCATTCCATGGACTGAATTTTTGTTTGTGGATTAAAGTAAGGTATCCAAGTCTCATCTGTCGTGATGATTTGTTGCCAGAAACTAAACCCAAATTGTTCATGTAGAGCCAACAACTTGGAACAAACCTCCCCATGATCGAGTTTTTGTTTCAGCCTCAACAGCTGTGGTACCCATCATACCTTGTGGTACCTTGCTCACTCCAAGACAGTTGTGTAGAATTTCATTAACTTTTCTGAAACTGATGCATACACTTGCTGCAATCTTGCGAATGATGATTCATCTGTCTTCCATTAGAATTTTCTCCACAACAATGACATATTCTTCATTAACAGCAGTGTTTGGTTGATCACTGCAGGGGTCATCTTCAGGGCTCGTTCTTCCATTCTTAAAGCAATTGATCCAGCAATAGACAGTACTTTTAGATTCAGAAGATTCACCAAAAACAGCTTTCAAATGTTGAATAATTTCATGCTTCCTAACACCTTCCTTCCATAAAAATAAAATGATAGCTCTTTGAGAATTTACCACCTCTTCCATGACAGACAAAGTGTACCCTACATGAACACTGACAGCTTCTTACTGATGCATGCCCAGTGAATAATATTTTGAAGTCATGTTTATGGCAAGCCTAAGCATGTGTGACCAACTTTGCAGTAGGCTTTCATCAGCCGTTGCAGTGATAGAACAAAATTCCCAGAACTTTGTAAACATCACTCATAATAAATTTTTCTGGCAACAATTTTTGTTTCTCAGATATGTTCCAGGTTAGACTTAAAAATTGCTGACATCAGAATGAGTCAAAATGAATCAGCAGATAGGTAAGCTTGAATCTGCAGTACAAACCATACATGAATTCCAGTGAGTGCACCCTGGTGAGACTGTAATTGAAAACACAACCCATGACAATTTCAAAAAGTTCAGTGAAACTGGAAGTCTCTGTGACAAAAAAAGTAGTGGACATCCGCTTTTTATCTTATAGCGCCATGGTGTCCAATATGTTAGCCACTCACCACGTGGTGAATTGATGCTCTTCATAAGTTATATTTTTTCTTCAGACACATTCTTTTCATCAATATTGCATATATTTTGCATCATGTAGTGAATATGGTGACCTGATTGCCACAACTTTGGTGAGCATCAAAATCCTATTGGACACCAATGTTATAGCGGACAGTGTCCATGACATGGACACTGAGCCATGAGTCATGAGCCAGTCATTCTCAGAAAGACCATAAAATCTTATTCATGATTTAATTTTATAGTCCTTTATACAATCAGGAAAATAAATGGCAAATTACTATCTCATTCCCCATCCCCCCCCCCCCAAAAATCACTCCTCCGATCACCTTGGCTGGATATAGTTACTCTTTCTGACTGACCCTTCCTTTCCATTCCTGGCTTGAAATTGTCACAATCACAGAAAATCCTGAACTGTAGGTAAGCTCTCTCCCTCACCTCTGATTCAGTATACAGGGTGTCACATAAGTCAAGCATCATGGGAAAATTCAAATCTTGATTTCTGTCATTTCAGTTTTTTTGCTTTGTTTGTTTTTTTGTTTTTTTTTTTTTTCTCCAGGATTTGAGCATTGAAACTGATAGTGGAAGATGTCAATAAGCACGGACAAATGTGTGGGACACAGTCAGTGAGAGGTTGCTGAGAGATTTAATAATGACTATCTGTATTGGCAACCAATAACGCAAAGTTGAGGAATGTTCAAGCAGAATGGTAACATTGCTTGAGAAAACACATTAAGAATAATGGCAAACATGTTAAACATATGTTTTTCAGTGTCATTATAAAATGTGAATTTCCCTATGATGCTTGACTTATGGGACACCCTGTACATTACTAGACCACACCCAAGTTCCACTGGATCCGCTTCATGGGTAAAAAAATGTCAGTCGACAACTGAGAATGACAACAGAGAGTTCATTTTTAATTTTTAGTAAGAGAAAATACAATTAGTAATCAGATGTAGAGGGCAATGTTGAGGTTGAAGAGACTGCATAGTTCAATCCAAGAGAGAGCACTGAAGAAGTAGCATCAGGAAAAAAATAAACTTTTAAAGTAAAAAATCAAATAAAATTTTGTATTATTTTTTGTGCAAGCCTACAGACTGTGACATGAGACTATTCTCACCTTCATATGACCACTCCTTCATAGTTAGGTAATTTGGTTAACTGATATTATAATGTAGATAAAGAGTGTAAACAAATAATGGCATGATGATTATTATTTAGGAGCAGATTTTTCATTTCCAAAAATTCACATTTTCTTTCTTTATAAATGGATCCTCCTTGGGATTGAAAACATGTATCTCATCTCTCTACCAAATTTGCAAACATGTGAACCTGTCCATTCTTCAAAAATTTTTTCAGCTGCCCATGCTGACAACCTTCAACAACCTTCCAGACTTGATTTCGGTCATAAAATCACATTCCTCTAGGGTCAGCCTTGACATTTGAGTGTAGTGAAATACCATTTGGAATGAGATTCTGGCTGATGGAGAACAGTGCAAATGCCATTTTCAGCCAGCCAAATGCTCATGAGTAAAAAATCACCTGAACTATGAAAGAGGAAATGGCTGTTCCAACATGACAATGCACTGTTCTCTAACCACTTTACAGCCCAGACCTCACTCCAAAAAAAAAACAAAAAAAACCCAGCCAAGTCTCAAAGTCTGTGGAGGTGCAGCTGAAAGAGCTTACAAAGTATGGGCTGGATCATGTGCATGCAAATTGGGTGGAGAGATGGGATTTATGCATTCAATCCAAAGTAAGATATTTGAAAGATAATAAAATTATAGCTGTCAATTCTATTAGATTAATTGACCAATTAATCGATTAAAAATTAATTGCAATTTTAAAATTAGTTGAAATTAAGCAAATTTTGATTGGCTCCTTATCTCCCTTTGAATGCCTCTTTTTCCCTTCTAATTTTACAGTGTAATTCATAGTTTTTCAAATTAACTGAAAACAAATGCTTTATCAAGGAAATGAAATTTAATGATGGCTTATAGAAGGTAGTTGTTTTTGAACTGCTCACTCTTCCACAAAAAACAACACTATTTTTGGAAAAAGGGAACACCCAAAAACAAAGCCTTTGCTTTCAGACTATTCCAAAAAGAAGCTTCCAGACCCTTTCACATCTGCAAGTATACTGGTATGCATCCTGCGTCCTTCTGCCTAGCCTATGGCTTTTAAAGGCATAACCTTGCAGGCCTAGCATGTCAGGCTAAGGTAGCAGGCCTATGGCAAAGCAACAGATAAACCACTGGATATGAATGGGGAAAAGAAAGTCGTAATGAAAGAGCTGCAAGGGAAAGCACAGAAGGAAAATAGAGTTGGGCAGGGACATGGGACAGGAGAGGCAAGAAAGAGCATGATGTACAGGGTGTCTGAAAAGTCACTCCCTATTTTTAAATTGTTATTGCTCCTAAACCAAAGGAGATATTAAAACATTTCTTTAACTGAATTGGAGCTAATTTTTTACCATTTACTTTATAACAAAATTGAAAAGCTTTATTACAAAGTTAAAATTCAACGTAGTCTCCAGCATTGTCCACACATATCTGTAACCTTACCAGTACATTTTCAACAGATTTTCTCAAGAAGTCACCTGGTGCATTGCCTAGAATATCACAAATTTTGTTTTCAAGTTCATCAATGGTCCTTGGTTTTTATTTTAAAACTAATTCTTGCACCCAACCCCACAGAAAGAAGTCGCACGGCATTAAATCTGGACTTCAAGCAGGCCATTCCGTTGGCCCTTGACAACCTATTAAATTAAGTCGCTCGTTCTATGATTAATTTTTAAAGTGTCTGAAAAGTCACTCCCTCTTTTTAAATTGCTATTGCTCCTAAACTGAAGGCGATATTGTAACCGTTCTTTCACTGTTTTAAGCTTTAAGCATTACCATTTCTATTATAAGTGAATAATGGCTGAAAAATTAAGCATAGAAGAATGAGCAACTTAATTTAATAGGTCGTCGAGGGCCAACGGAATGGCCTGCTCCAAGTCCAGATTTAACGCCATGTGACTTCTTTCTGTGGGGTTGGGCGAAAGAATTAGTTTTAACACGTTGACAACCAGCCTATTTTTGCTTGTCCGCCGCGTGGGACCACGCGCATTTTTTTTGTCAAAAAATGTGTCCTGCCATCAGGACGCATGGTCCCAGAAAACATTTTTTTTGCGAGTATTTTTAAAATGTTGAATTTTTTTTTTATTTTTATCAGTAATTATGAAATCATAATCTTCTGGAACGTTCTCAACAGTTCCAGAGGGTATTCATTGAAAAAAATCTGCATCCTGGCATCAGGACACATTGTCACCAACGTGTTAAAATAAAAACCAAGGACCATTGATGAACTTGAAAACAAAATTTGTGATATTCTAGGCAATGCACCAGGTGACTTCTTGAGAAAATCTGTTGAAAATGTACCGGTAAGGTTACAGATATGTGTGGACAATGCTGGAGACTATGTTGAATTTTAACTTTGTAATAAAGCTTTTCAATTTTGCTATAAAGTAAATGGTAAAAAATAAGCTCCAATTCAGTTAAAGAAATGTTTTAATATCTCCTTTGGTTTAGGAGCAATAACAATTTAAAAATAGGGAGAGACTTTTCAGACACCCTGTAGACTGGGGAGTGTGAGGCATACATGCAAGTGCACCGGTGAACATCTGTGGGAGCCCCCAGAAAGTAACCAAGAGAGGGGGAAAGCCAGGGCAGGCAAGAGAAGTGGAAAGGAAAGTGTGAAAACAAAGTGGCAAAGGGCCTCATTGTGCTTCTACAAGTTTCATTATTTATCTAGCTAAGTTGTAACTATTTTCTTTCTGATTGGAATGTATCACATTTAGGATGAACTAGTGTATGTATAGATAGTATTTGCTATGTTAGCAACTGCATCACCTTGAGTCACTTACTAAGGATTGCCTAGGTGTTAGACATGACACAAGCAGAATCATTCCCAATGCCTAGGGCATGAATCAAGGAGGAATTAAGAGATTTATTAAAATTTGATTAATTGACTGATTAATCAATTAAGTGGCTCACGATTAATCAAACACTTCGATTGACAGCCCTAAATAAAATAATTTTTGGTTTTGCAAAGGGAAGGAAAGTGCAATCAAGAGGAAAATGGAAGGGTCCATCCAGCACCCAGCTGTTTTTTCCTGATCTGTTTTTTGTTTGTTTTTTGGAATGATGTATTTGCAAAGGAATTATCCAAGTCCAACCTAACAATTACTACATGAGTGTAGTCCTTGTCTTCACCAAATATGCATAGATGCAAATCTCCCCAGAAAAGCACAGAGCATGCATGATGCCATCCACACATAGGCACAAAATTTCAGCAATGCAAATATTTTCATACAGAAGAGGGAGATGGGACTCACTTCTTCCAGAGAGGCTTCCAGAGGTTTATATGTGAGAAGAGCCATGGATCTCATGAGGTCTCCAACAAGGAT
This sequence comes from Darwinula stevensoni, assembly GCA_905338385.1. Taxonomy (NCBI): domain Eukaryota; kingdom Metazoa; phylum Arthropoda; class Ostracoda; order Podocopida; family Darwinulidae; genus Darwinula; species Darwinula stevensoni. The sequence continues at coordinate 23,689 of CAJPEV010002011.1, forward strand.
AAAGTCACCTTTTGTTTTTAAATAAAGGCTCACGAGGTTGTTGTGATGAGTACATTCTAACCTCAATTCTTTTTCTTGTGTCCATTCAAAGAGGCGTATCTGAAATGGAATAGGAGATATATATGTGGATGGGATGGATGGATGGATCAATAGGCCCCAATGAATGAGAGAAGCTTAAGGGGGGAAATAACAATACCAATATCACACTGAACACTGAAATAACCTCTGAACAACAGCAGATTGAATTCATCAAGGGTTTTAATGTGGTTTGGGCAATGACAGCTGCAGCATTAGTAATCTCAATCAACTATCACACTCAATACCTATCATTATCATCATGGTGCATTACTTATCTTGCATAAACATTCAGCTCATGAGTGTAATCATAACCAAATTTTCTGGATGCAATGCTAACAAGTTTGAACCTATCCAGGTTGGAACCCATTCAACACCACTTTTCAAGAACAAGATTTCTGTAGATATTTTGGATGCTGCATGTGAGTCTCCCACCTGCAAGTCAAACCAGAGGCCCTGTGAGCAAAAATGGCAAAGGAAGGAATGTCATTTCATACCTGAAAGTAGGGCATTGCAGTATAACAGTATTTTCATCATACCTCAGTATTTGGTTCTCATGATAATCATACCAACCCCTTCTACAGGGTGGTCCAAAAGTCTTCATACATAGGGAAAATTAATACTAAAAAAAAAAAAGTAACTTTATTCACAAAATATGCTCTCCATGGTTGCTATTACTTTGAAAACACAAACAGATGCGACTTTCCCATTCATGGTGAACTCACGTTAATACATCTGGTGTTATGCACAAAATTGCATTTCGAATGTGTTCCTTTAGGTGATTCATGTTCTTTTGACAAAGGAATTCTTAAAGGGTATTTGAAAAAAGAAAAATAATTCAATATGTATGTAGAGCATATTTAGAAAATAAAGTTACACTTTTTTAAAGTGTTAATTTTCCCTATGTATGGAGACTTTTGGACCACCCTGTATATTTTTTCAGTATTATCACCATGGTATGTAAACCATGGAGTACTGCCATGTTCATACCATCACCACAGTATGGAAGTCATAGGACACAGCCTCTCATCATACCACCACCACAGCAACATACCACGAGCCATTTCTAAGAATAAAATTATTTGTCAACTATCCTCCCCATCTCCATCCACAGTGACGTCCACCATCTGGGGAAAATTGAAGCCTTCCAGAAAGTCACCAGAGTGTATTTAATCCAGACTAAGGACCAAGATCAACCATCTGCGGGTTCCACTTGCCTTGACTGTACCCTCTGCTCGGTGAGCCTAAGCACTCAATACTGATATGAAACATGTGGCTATGCACAACGATAAGGTGGTTCCTCTTCCCTAATGCATTTTTCCAAGACTCATAATTTGAGTCCTCCCAACAGCTTTAATTGCAATATTATTCTGCAGCATGCCTACTGAATTCCTCCATTTGGGGTGAAATGGGACGAATCCTCTTGCTTTCAATGAAACGGCATATGGATGTGTGACTAGCTCAATACCATCACAATAAACCCCTTGCTCTCTTCTTGGCTATTTTTTCTCTAGGAGTTCATAACTGAAGTATCCGCCCTGCTCCTCACCAGTATCACCAACATACTGCAGTATTGAGCCACAGTATACCTGCCACTCAATACGAGGGGTCCTGCATAAGTTTCTGGACTTTTCCATTTAAAATAAGCGTAGATTTTTCTTCATATTTTTCTCTGAAACTGTTTATTTAACACTTTTCAGCATAACCACCACCAATATCAATGCACTTTTGAAGGTGCCGGAGGCAACTTTGAAAACAGTGTTAAAAATAGTCTTTTTTGAGCTGTTTCAGCTGATTCTCCACTGCATCAATCAGTTCTTCTTGGGTTCCAAAGACTTTTCCTCACAAATGTTTCTTCACTTTTGGAAACAGCCAAAAGTCGCAAGGCACCAAATCTGGTGAGTAAGGTGGCGGCTTAATCAGCTGGATCCCAGAGACACCAACGAAGAGTAGGGTGTTGGTTGCCCAGTGCACTGGTGCATTGTCATGATGCAGAAAGTTCTTGCCCAGCTCAGACTTGGGGCAACCTCTCAGCAACTTTTTAAAAATGACCAGCAGGCACGTTTCCATAAACCATTTCAAAGTCACTGTTTTGCCTTCCTCAAGCAGTACAGCTGCCACGAAGTGATCAGAAGTGAAGAAAACAGCAAACATCACCATCACAGCACACAAGGACTTTGCTCGGATGGCCTTGAGTGGTGGCACCACCCCTTTTGTGAACAAACCAGCTGATCCAGCTGATTGAGCTGCCACCTTACTCACCGAATTTAGCACCTTGCGACTTTTGGCTGTTTCCAAAAGTGAAGGAACATTTGTGAGGAAAAGTCTTTGGAACCCAAGAAGAAATTATTGAGGCGGTCGAGAATCAGTTGAAACAGCTCAAAAAATATTATTTTTAACACTGTTTTCAAAGTTGCCTCTGGCACATTCAAAAGTGCATTGATATTGGTGGTGGTTATGCTGAAAAGTGCTAAATAAACACAGTTTCAGAGAAAAATATGAAGAAAAATCTGCGTTTATTTTAAATTGAAAAGTCCAGAAACTTATGCAGGACCCCTCGTATATTGCATACTGCAATGCCCTACCTGAACGCAACATCTCTTGATGTCACCTATGGAGAATTAAACTGGTAGGAAAGGGTTAAGATTAACCTAGCTAAGCATCCACATGAACACCCATGTAAACAGATGAGCAAGAAACTCATAAATCAAAACTACTAGCATCTGGATTATCTATGTCTTCCAAATATGATTAATTAAGTTGCAAGAGGAAGTAGCTCATACCTTATTATTGACAGCAGCCAGGACTTTCCCATTGAACTCAAGTAGAGCATAACAGGCTCCCTTCACTTCCTTGTCTGTGACCAGGTTGAGGCGGTTTTCATTCCAGTGAAATATGACAATGCGTCCCTGAGTAGGCTCTTCATCTTCAGGATTCACAAGTGCAGTCCCCACTATGTAATATGTGTTTGGATCTTCTCCCAACCGGGCTGAAGCAACACTCAGCACATACTCATTATGCATGAACTGATGCACATGTAGCACTGCAAGAGGATAAAGATCACAAGATATTCACGACAAGCAATAAATGGACAAACATAAAGCAACTGCTTCTTCATGCACTTTCTTTCTTCAGATAATGTATAGACAGACTTTATCTTGAAATATTTTCATGTTCTCAATTTTGATGCTCACATGCATGAGGGGATGCTGCATAAGTCATGAGAAAATCTGTAACAACAATAAATAACCACTATACTGAACTTATCAAGACACATGCTTTATTTCTCCATTTAATCCCAATTCTTGGTCATTTATTGGTTGCCCTGATTGGCTGGTCATAAGTAGAGGCTCAGGCCCTAGTTTGCACCACACAAGGACACTTTTGCTAAGTTAAGACAACCTACGCTCTGCTATGCGGAAGATGTGGACAAGCCCCTAATATAGCAAGTGGTGCTTCATATTTTCAATATGGATGCCATACAAAATTTTAAAACTATTTTTTAGTAATTCATTTAATATTTGTCATGCAGGATAAATATACAATATAAGAAGTATCTATGTATACACAGCGATAAAAAAAAAAGAGGCAACCTTGAAAAGTATTTTTAGCAGGTAAAAAAGCAACTACCCAGCAGTTGAAAGTGAATGAAATTCTGAGTAAATGATCTGAAGGGCACTACTCTATCCCCAGCCAATAATGCACTACTTTGCATCAAAAAGGTGAGAGAAAAAAGTAGTGAATGCCTGGAGCATAGGTATGGTCCAAAAGACAGGAGAATGGAATGAACATTGGCTGTCTGAATCACACTCACTTTTTGAGCATCTGTGATTCATTTTTTTAGGTTGCTAGTTGAATTTCATACTTGACTCTGCTAGTACTATGATGCCATCATACATCATACACCTTGATAAAACAAACTCCATGAGTCATTCAGTTATGGCACAAAGCAACTGTTATGGGAATTTCCAGACAAGCCATGGACTGCACATGAGGTCTGAGATATGACTGACAAAATTAACACAACTAGTTTGGCTACCCAATGGCATTGCAGTGGTTGGATAAGAACTGCTTGGCATGGGAAAAACATTGTAAAAGTTTATGAGTCTGGTTGAACCCAAGAGGACAGGCTTAAAACTCATCTGGTTTAAAGAGAAATTACACATGCAACAGGAATCTTCCAGCCCTCTGTTTTGCAGATCACCATTATGGACTTGCATCTCACTTGCAGCAAAAAAAAAGAGCAACTGCTGTCAGCTGCACAATGACAAAAACAACTGGTAAGATCCTCTTGCCTCAATGCACCCAAGAAAACTTTAAAAAATCTCCCAGTCAATTGTCTCACAAGAGACCAGTCAACATTCAGTATAAATGTTACAATTAGCTTTGTAATCAACAACATGGGAAGATCACCATGCAATTTTTTTAGCATGGTACAAAAGTTAATGGTTGATATTACTGTGATGTTTAACAAGAACAAGAATTGCTCCCAAACATCTGTGGTGCATCCATAGACCTATATGGATTCCATCAAGGCATTACTCCTGCCCACCATGACAGCAATGCAACTGCATATTTGATGTGCTGGAGTTCATTCACCATGACCTTAACCTGAGAAATTTCTATATTTGGGCAATCACTGTAGAGAAAATGCATCATTGCAACCTGCCTGACATCAACCACCATTAAGACTCAAAGGCAAGGCTCCTTTGTACATGGAATACCTTCTTACGAGGGTTTATCTATGCTGGCATACAGCAGTGGGGGCCACATCTTTAAGTGTATGCAAACAGGCAGTGGTAATTGCAAACAAAATTTTTGAAATTGCTGCCACAAGGGCTAAAATTGTTCAACATAGATGAAAATCCATGTGTGAGAAGAAAACTTTGTCCTCTTTCATTTGGTTTACAACAATCTCTACTTGTAGTGCTGTACTATCTATTTAAAATATTATTTTAGGGATGACTTTCTTTTTTAACACCATGCATTAAACTGCCAATAATGTCTTGTGCAGGATGTCACATCCACCTATTGACAAACTGGATGACCTCAGCATGTCAAGAATCAACAGTCACAGAGAGCCTCCTCCTTCAGCAATGAGAACTGGAGGAAATCAAGAACAGCCAGGCTGGATGAATAGAGTGAATGAGGCAGCATATTGTATCCAAGCTCAACAATTACAACAAAGCTTGACTTCAGACAGGCCATGTGTGTACCATGGTCATTCAGGAGCTTAGATACACCATTCTGCCTCATCCACTGTATTCACCTGACCTGGCTCCTGCTTTTCAGAAACTCGTCACTGAAGGAGGCTCTCCTTCCTTACCAATCTGTCAACTGAGTCAAAGTGACCTTGTTTTTCAATAGATGGGTGCAACAGCTCACATAATACCTTGTTCTGTGCATTGGTACACAAATGGGAAAAATGCATGGCCCAAGAAGGGTATTACATGGAACAATAGAGCACTTGAGCTATAACGTTTCACATGGAGCTTCTTTAACCCTTTGACATCGGGTGACGCGTATACACGTCCTGCAGGATTAGGTACCTAAAGACCTAAAGTTCGAAGAGACACATACTATGAGTGTATTTCATGTAACGTTGGCCTATGTATTGACCCTTGCTTTGCCCAATTTCACACTTTTGAAGCTTTCTGACCAAAAGATTGATGCTAAGATATCAGAATAAAAACTTTTTCTGAAAATTGATTTTTGACCCAAAACAATCCCGACGTGAAAGGGTTAATGTGAATATGGGATATCTCATGACTTTTGCACCTTTATGTATCATCCAAATCCTACTTTTTTTCCCAGCAGTCCTTAGTTTCAGATACAGCAGAAAATATCAGGTACAAAGAACTAGTTGCAATATCCAAGGGTCAGTCAAATGAAAATGAGAATTACTGTTTTCATGGGAGTGAGTGCTTTATAGTATTCCCCACCATTGTTGAGGCACAGATCCTAATGCTTTACAATATTAATTATACCAGTCTCATAAAATTTCTGTGGTTGTTGTTTGCACCACAATGTGACTGTCTCCTGCACTTCATCATCCAAGCAGAAACACTAGGCAATTCTGGAATTCAGACACTGGTTATGGCGTAAATGACACTATGACCGATTGCCAACTCTGCAGCCAATTCATTCAATGAAACATTTCTATTGCTGTATAAGCTCCTCCACCTTTGTGATCTTCGTTTATGTGATGAAAACATTGGCTTGCCCCAGGCTTGAGACATCTTTCAAACTCCCATTTCCACTTCAGGAATGTTTGCACCACTCGTGCACTAATGGTGATGACAAACAATTGTTGGTGGAAACAGCACTCATTTGGGAATAAATATTGATGGTTGACATGCCTTCAGCAGTCAGAAATTGAAGTAGAGTACACTGGGTTTCCTCGGATGCACCAAGCATTGTGAAAACCATGCTGCTTAAGCCATTGTGCTGTTATTTCTAACAGCACAGTGCTTCCTGCTATGACAAATATTCACACAAACTCTGTAAGCACACCATGGTAATACTGGACATCTATTAATAAAGGATTATTATATATCATGATTTTCTTGTTTTCATTTGACTGACCCTCATATATGATGGGCAACAGGAACCTCAATTTTGAATATAAATGGCAGAAAACACACCTTCAAAAGTATTCTGGTCAACAACGAGGAAGTTGTGTACTTCAACATCAGCTCCTTGTTCAGTTGTGGTAGAACCATGCTTCATAGCAGGTAATGAGGAACTTGAACTGGTGCTCATTGCCATTGTAGAAGCTGATGGTCTCACAGGCACAGTACCTGTACTTGCTGCTGTGTCCGTCCTCATTGTTGCTACACCAAATGTCTGCATAAACAGTCATTCAAGAATATGTTTTCACATCTATTCACATCAATCACAATGTTTGGACTTCATATTCCCCATGTGTTTTAGTTGACTATATATGCACCTCAAGATAAGTCATATTAAAACTAATGGAGATTTCTCAATTCAAAGGGTGGATCAAAAAGTAGAATAGTGAGGGCTGTTTTCTACTAATTCTATTATGGTATCATACACATTGGCTAGTCATGGTGCCAATGTCAATTGTGAGACATAATAGATGGAGGGAAAAGCCAATTACAATCCAACATTCTTCACTATCATTAACTTTTTTCACACCACCTTAGGCAATTTATGGGTTTTTAATTACTTTTTAATTACTCTAATTACTTTTTTTTCATTTTCTACATGTAGTGAAGGCCAGATGCATACATAAGTTTTTGCTAAAACAACAGGCAGAATGCCATAAGCTGAGAGGATGTTGGGGTTTTGCCAAAGGGAAAGAAAAAATCAGTACTTAGTTTCTATGAGTACTGAAGCTCACTGCACAGGGTGTCCATAAAAGATTCATACAATTTTAATATTTAATAAATCGTGAACAAATAAACATACATATATGTGGTTTGCAGCAAACTAAAGCCTGTTATTTCAAGTTTTATTACATGCATTTAAATTTTTAAAATAAATTGTCAAAACTATTTTTCAGCTTCCTGGAAGGGAAATGGCAATTCCACAAAAGAGGGTGAGAGTGTGTTTTGGTTTGTAGAGTTGAAGTCGGTGAGTCATACAGGCACAACATAAATTCAGAACTGTTTACAGCAAGAATCCTCTTGTTCGTGAGAACCTATTGTAGGCCCAACACTTTCCCATTCCCATACAAGTTCAACATCAGATGCCGATGTTGAATGTGTACAGAAAGTCTTTGATGCCCAAGATGGTCTGTGTGCTGTGCTAGTAGAGAATTGCAGATGCCACACTAGTTCTTCTCTTTCAGCAAAATTCCTGTGTCCTTAAATTGCTTCATCTATTGGTATGTTGAAACACAGACAAGAGGATCCTTGCTGTATACAGTTCTGAACTAGTGCTACACCTGTATGACTGACTTCAACTCGGCAAACCACAACGTGCCTTTGCCTTCTCTTGTGAAGCTATCAAAATTTTAGTTTAAAATTTGAAATGTGTGCAATAAAACTTGAAATATCAAGCTTTCTATTGCTGCAAACCACATATATGTGCATTCATTTGTTCATGATTTATTAACCCTTATCTGGGCAAGGTAATAGATAAACGTAACCAGGCAAGGGGGGGGGGGTCCATTGTAGCCCCCATTACTTAAAGTATATAGTGGGGGTAAACAGAAAGCAAAATCATGCTTACCACAAAGCAATGTCTTTATTTTACTGATTCCGGTGAATATCAAAAGTAATGCAACATTATTTTGCATCCCAAACAATTTTTTTTTACCTCAGGTAATATTTGGATGTTAAAACAAAGGTCTAAAAATGGGAAAATTTCTGATTTTTGTTTACCTGTTTCACTGTCTGAATTCCACTGCTACCGAATTTCACAGCGATATTTTTTATAGCATTCTTACCTGTAATATACCTCAGTTTTACAGTTCCCCTCTTTCTCACCTGTGTTTTTTTAAACTGTGTTATACCTGCACTTATATTCACCTTTCACTTGTAATTCACAATTTGTTACCTCTGGGGCACCTTTCACATCTGATTTACCGTCTCTTTTTACACATGATGTAATGTTCACCTTATATGATTGGAGTAACATTAATCCTAATTTAACAAATAAAATAAGGTGATGTGGTCCCAGACCAAGAATAAAAGCTTAACTTACAAGAAAGTCACATCATGAAATTGTTGCAAACATTTATTTATGAGGTATATAAGCTTATGGCTTTGCTGTCTGATCATTAGTCTCAGATTTCTGAATGTATTTTTGCATTAGCCCATTCTTAGTTTCATGATCAAAAGCCCATAGACCAAAAGACAAACTTAGCCTAATGTGAAAAAACAAAACAAATAACAACACGACATGAAGGAAAATTTTCAGATGGAGCCGAATCACTAACACTGGGTGAGACCGACTTGACGACATGAAAATGCTCATACCGAACCATATGGGGAATAACGTTGTTCCAACACATCCCACAAGGATGTAAAAGGCAAGTGCGAATGTGTTTCGGGCAGCATTATTTTAGGATTACCCGAGTTTAACCTTAGCGACTCATCTCTTCGGAAGATCCTGCTTGGGGTGGAATCCTATCCCATGCACCTAAGATAGAATCAGGGATTCACCCTCTTACCTCCCTTTCTTTCTCTTACTCTAGTTGTCAGAAGGTCATTCAGGCAAACACTAGGTGATAAAGCTGGGAAATATGGAGGAATCAGGGGATAAAATTTTGTATGTGTACTTGGAAAGTAGTAGGGGTCCAATTGACAGTTACATTATTCCAATCAAAAAATAATTTTTTCTTACATTTAGAAATTTTTCAGGTTGGTGATGTTCCAGCATCAGAGTCTTCTTAACTAGAAGGACAAATACTAAAAATCACAGGAAAGTGTCAGCAATGGTTTGAATGCTGTTTAGAAAAATTGAGGTCTGGGGGTCCAACGGAGCCCCCTTGCCCGGATAAGGGTTAAAGATAAAAGTTGTATGAATCTTTCATGGACACCCTGTATATAGTTTTAAATGGGGGGGGGGGGTCTAAGGGGCTGTGTCCAATTCAATTTTTTTATTGTGTCCAATATTTGACTAAAATCTCAATTTTCAAACACAAATGAAGCACTGTCAGTTTTTTACTTTTCAAATATTTTAAAACCATGAAGTGGGAAAGAATAACAGGGGCATCAAGGAATAGGAGCTGAGCTCTGGTATTATTTCATGGTACCAGAACTGAGCAGCTCCAGCTCAAACTAAGCACAGCAAGAAACTTATCTCTGCCAGACAGTGCAAATCTATGGCCTTAGGAAAAAAGAGAAGGAAACTTCTGCCAGATGCCTAATGCCAGGCTTTGATTCAAACAGGTGTCAGCTGCAGGGAGAGACTTCTGCATCAACTCACACAGTTTGTAGATTTTTGCCACCAGGAAGTGTCCAGAGCTGAGCTGGTGTTTTCTTAGAAGAGGTAGTTGAAGTCCAAAGGCATGCCCAATGCCATAATTGCCATAACTCATCTCAGCCACAGAGGGACATTTAATCATGTAATCTATCATTGTGATTTTATTTTGCATGGAAGAAGTCAGAAGCACCAGTTCCTTTCCTTTGTGAAGAGAAGAGTAAGTCTGGTGTCTGGTCAAACTCACACATAAACAGTGAAGTGTGAAAAAATTTCCACCAAATTTTTATGAATTTTTACTGCTGGAAGCAATGAATTTCAAAGCAATTTTTTTTCCATAGATTCCCCATACAACATTCTATAGAAATACAATAGTCAATAATTGATTTGATCTCCCTCAGAATCAATAAGAGCCAAACATCTCTCACATCAATGTGATCAAATGACTTATGGTCAACATGTCAATTCATTGCCATTCTTCATCCAAGAATTGGTTCAATTTGTCAAGATTTTTCAGTCTTTGTTTCTCCAAGCATCACTTTAAGATGACCACAAGTTTTCAGTTGGATTTACATCCAGACTGTTTGGTGGCCAGTCGATCATTTCAGGTGCATGCTGTTCTAAAAATGATTTTGCTACCCTACTGGTGTGCTTTGGATCATTGTCTGGAATTGCCACCATGGTCCAAACTGTCTTTTTGCACCAGGAAATGTATGTTCTTGAAGAATTTGAGCATAGGTCATCCATGATCCTCAGGAATGAATGGCATATTACCTGGTTTTTAATGCTGAAGGCTCCCAAACAATCATCCTCTGCCTGTTTTTGGAAATTCTCTTGGGCTTCTTTTGAGTGTTCTTGGACTACTGATGTATTGTATTTCTGAACAATCAATAACAGGTTTCACCTGAGAACATCTGGCTCCAATCGTTGTCTTTGTGTTGATCAAGTAAAAGCTTTCCAAGGCCTGGTGGCAATCCAGGAAATTATAGGGGAATATCTTTTTTTTCTTTAGGTACTATGCCAACTGACAAAACTGCATACCTGGGTTTGTTCTTGGTAGCATATTCGCCTTGGAGTTTCTCCTAGAGGAACTGTACGAATATGGAGCTTCTGTATCTCATCAATTGTCCCAATGGTGAGGGAGTTCTCTGTGGCAAGCACCAAACTGGAATAAGTAAGAATACATAATCAAGCTTATAGAGAAGTACCTTGTTCCAGGAAAGTGTGAAGGGCTTTTCCTTCATGGGCAGCTTTCAGGACAAACCTGTTTGGATATCCTTTGGCATCAAGAGGGCACATGTATGACACTTCTTTCAGGTTCACATTGGAGAAGACCAACTTGTGATTAGAGGAATAGATGACTGCAGGACGATCAGAGCAAGCAAACACATTTGTAGCCTGCAGACTATTCTGACTGAAGGACTTGAAAGTGCGCAATATTGTTGGCTGTGTACCCAATATGACCTACAAATAAACCAAACAAGTCAGTGATAATTTTTTTTTTGAAACCAGAATTTAACTTTAAAAATTTTTTTGTGCCATGCATTTTTATCCTTAAGAGATTCCATCCATTTACAAGCACAGCATATCCTGAAAAGTATCAAATACATTTTTTTATGTTGTAGCTTTTTTCTTTTGGACGAGGTGTGGCAGTAAAGTTCCAGGACTGATTTTTTTGTGAGTCTGTCAATATTGCAAAAATTATTTACGTTCCATGGACTAATAGATTAAACTGTTGGGCAGTGTAGTGTCAGTCCTCATCTGACTAGCATCTTGAATGAGAGTTTGGCTGGCACTGTAGTAACTCAGTGTGTATAGCACGTCTTATTCCCAGAGTGAAGCAATGCTGTATCACATTTTGTCTCAAAATGGTCAATACAGCTGCAGCGATCCATCAAATGTTGGAAGAAGTGTCTTGACAAATTGTCTTGTCATACTTCAAGAATCTTGAACAGTTTTCAAGATTCTCGTATATGAGGCAAATTTAAAAAAATCACCCTACCATTCCTATGAGAGAAACACAGTTTCATAAATGTAATATATATATATATATATATGGGATGGAATGGGTTATGTAGGTCAGACTAGCACAACCCTTAACCTCCGCATTAATAATCATAGATCTCATATTAAGCACTTTAGGGGAAAGGATGCTGAAATAAAACACTTCCAAAACCATCCATTTGACAACATCTCAATACATATCTTGGATCTTGTTGAAAATGACAATGAGCGCCTAATAATTGAAAATAAGCAAATGATTCTGCATAAAACAACATACCCATATGGGCTGAATGATAAGCATAATGGTCACATGCTAACGAATCTTCAGTCTGCAGAATGTATACATAAATGATTACCTTCTCTGAAAGGATGCAGGAGTCACAGAAGAGGTAATAGATGCTTTTTAAATCATCCTTACAAAGGTTTTGTGGATTTTAAGGCTTGGTTCAAATATTGGCAAGAAAACTTTGAGACCACAGGAAACATCGTGAATACCATTAAAAGAGATATGAACTTCATGAGTTGCTGAAAGTTAAAGCAATTGGGCAACATGCTGATGACTCAAATTCTTCCAGAATTGCACTTGAAAAGTCTTGTTCTAGATTTTGTAAATTTAAGTTGAGAATTTCTAAAAACGATGACTTGATATTAGAAAAGAACATCTTCTTCAAAAGCTTTTTGGTCATCCCATTTCCCAGTAAACAGATGGAGAAAATGAACCTGAAAGAAACACTACAAAATCAAGAAATAAAGGATGAATTCCCATTGAAAGAAACTTATCCCTCCTTATCCTATAGGCTTTCAAGACCTCTCTTTGTTCAAGTCTACAATCACAGAAAATTCGTTGAAATTTAGACTTTTGTTCTATCAACGAACTACCCTGTGTTTGCAAGCAACCAGAATATCAAGTGTTTATTGACCAAAATCATGAACACATTATTACAGGAGATTTGGATATTTTAAACAATAGAGAACTTAAAGCTATATTCATACATGGAGCAAAACATCGGTTTAATCATAGGTTCAGCAAGGAGGAATTAATCGAGCAAGTCCACACGGATATCCAATCTTATATTTCTCGAGTTTCTTTTCAAACTGGAACCTATGACGCCTTCTTTCATCCATGGAAGATAAAAGTGTTTCAAGCTTTTAAAGAGAAAATTGAAAGTTTTCAGGTCAAGTACCCCAAAGGCTCTTTAGATATTTCCTACAGAAAATTCAAAGATCTCCTACAGGAAATGCACAAGAAATTTGTGATCGTCACTGTTGATAAGGCCAACAATAATTTTGCCTTTATTTGCCAGCGTTTTTATGGCCAAATACTGAAAGATGAAATTTTGAACAGCCCTACCTTTCAAGAGCAAACCATAAGTTTTGAAAAAGCAGGAAAGAACGTGTTTAGTGCTTGTTCAGAATATGGAATAAAAATAGATTTGAAGAGTACAAAAATACCTTTCCTTTTTGCAAACCCCAAATTTCATAAAAATCCAATAAAATTTCGGTTCATCGCCAGCTCAGTCAGCACATGCATCAGAAATCTATCAATTTGAGTGAATGAGATTCTAGATCAGCTCATGAATGAGCTCAAATATTCCTCTCAAAATGTCCATGAAAATTGGATTATAAAAAACAATAAAGGAGTACTTAAAGCTGTAAGAAACATCAATATTATTAAAACAGCCAAATCCATCAGATCATGGGATTTTACCACTCTATATACAAAAATCCCCCTAGACCTACTCCATAATTGCATCATTGCTCTTTTCTAGAGGTTTCTGCCTTTTGGATGCAAGTTCGGTAAGAAAGGTGAAATCGACAAGGAAAGGTTCTCTCAACTGCTCAAAACAAGCCTAAAATGTAATTATATCCAAGTTGGGAATCGACTTTTTCAGCAAGTAGTCGGAATCCCAATGGGCAGTATCTATTCCACGAACATGGCAAACCTTTTCCTGTTAATCTATGAATCAAAATTTCTTAAAGAAAACCCTTTCTCTGAGAATCATGCCTTTACATTCCGATACATAGATGATCTCCTGGCCGTTAACAATGACAGGATAGATTGTGATACTAATAACATCTATCCGGATTGTATGGAAGTTGTAGAAACAACTCAACCTCCATTTCTTAAGGCACACTACTTGGATTTAAACCTAAGTATTTCAAATTCGCAGATACTGACCAGTATCTATGATAAGAGAAGGGATTATTTCTTTAAAATACTGAACATGCCTATGTACCACTCTAACATTCCCTCCCACATAATCAAAAATGTGATAAAATCGCAGCTAAATAGATATTTGGAAATCTGCGATTTAAAGGATGATTTCATTTTCAACAGCGACCTTCTTCATAAGACATTGAGCTATAATGGATATCCAGGTTGGATGCTTAGCAAAAACTTCAAGCTCTTCAATAAAACCCACTATTTGCCAATCTCAAAATAAAGGATGATTTCATTTTCAACAGCGAGCTTCTTCATAAGACATTGAGCTATAATGGATATCCAGGTTGGATGCTTAGCAAAAACTTCAAGCTCTTCAATAAAACCCACTATTTGCCAATCTCAAACAAATATGGAGAGGTGGGTGGTGAAGATATTTTTTCCTCTTTCTTAAAGTGAGACCCTCCCTAGACAGGTTCCAAAGCCACGACTCCCAAGCCATAGGCCAGGGCTAACTGGCCCAGGACTTAGACCTAGGCCAGATTATAGCCTATGGACCATAGGCCTAAGCAAGAATACAGGCTCTAGGTCAGGAGCCAAGTTCCTCATCTCTGCAATAGCTTTCATCTTCTGCCTTTTCTCCTCTTTCTTCCTGTCATGTTTCTAGGTCTTTTTCCATAGGGAACAGTTATATTTCCGGTTCAGAGTTGGCTCTATCTGACACATACTCAGGCTCGGATTGCAGCTAATTTATTACTTATCCCAGTTAATGATCCCAGTGCATTGGCTTTCTCTCTTTGCCAATCTCTCTTTGATTAAAAGCCTAGGGAAGTGGTAGAACCCTTCGGGCACGAATCTCCACACCAGGGGAAACCTCTTACTGCCAGACAGTGGTCCTGCAGATAGTGACTTGAGCATCGTCATGTCTACATGCAGAGAACGCTCTGCACTAGGCTCCTCTAGGAACCAAATGTGTGAACCTTGTCCAGCTAATGAACTGTGCAGGAGTGGTGCATATAGGATGGACTTAAGCTGTGGAAGCTTTCTGTTACTTCTGTTGCAGAAGCCACTGTCCTCTTCCTTAATGATCATTCCCTGGTGTGGAGATGTCGAAAAGGGTTTTACTACACTGCAAGTTGTTTGGTAGGATCGTGCCCCTGACGAGACTCCTACGACTTGCCAGTCCATTAGGCTTCCTTAGCAATCCTTCGCTTTTTTAATATTCTCTTCTCATTTTCTATCAATAGCTCGGACTCGTGCTGGCTGTAGGTCTAGCTTGACCGGCATGATTCTCTCACTAACATAATAAGCCTCGGTGTCTGTGGTTGTCGGCTATCGCTCCCAGCACCTGGATTGTTCTGAAAAAGTTATCCCGAAGGGATATTCTATTCCTATACAATCTTCGCCGACTTTCTGGTTGAGTCGATTATCGCCTCCAGAGGTTGTCTTTCTAACGTAAGATGGACAGCCCTTCCTGTAGATCATTTTCAGTTCAGCTTGAGTACTTCCTTAACCTTTTCTTTCTAATCTCCAACTGTCAGGTGGATCATAAGGGACTTGACTAAGCACCGTTTAGGGATTCAATTGTCACTGGGCTAGCCACCCATTGATAATTATCTACTTGGCTTCAAAGAATTGCCTTTCGAAAAGATGCTGTACCTGCAAGTATGTGTCAGACACAACCAATCAACAACCAGTTAAATCTACTCTTCCATTCTGTAAATTGAGGACCTTAATCTTTAAAATTGTCTGTGGGACATGTGGAATGGGTTATGTTGATCAGACCAGCACAGCCTTTAACCTCCGCATCAACAATCATAGGTCTCATATTAAACACAATAGAGGAAAGGATGCTGAAATTAAGCACTTCCAAAACCATCCATTTGACAACATCTCAATATCTCGTACATATCCTGGATCTTGTTGAAAATGACAATGAACGCTTGATAATTGAAAATAAGCAAAGGATTCTGCATAAAACAACTTACCCATTTGGACTGAATGATAAGCACAATGGTCACATGGTAACGAATCTTCAGTCTACAGAATGTATACACAGATTACTACCTTCTATGAAAGGATGCAGGAGTCGCAGAAGAGGTAATAGATCCTTTTAAAATCATCCCTATTAAGGTTTTGTGTATTTCAAGGCCTGGTTCAAATATTGGCAAGAAAACTTTGAGACCACGGGAAACATCGTAAACGCCATTAAAAGAGATTTGAACTTCGTGAGTCGCTGCAAGGTCAAACAATTGGGCAACATGCTGATGACTCAAATTCTTCCCGAATCACACTTGAAAAGTCTCGTTCTAGATTTTTGTAAGTTTAAGTTGGGAAATTCTAAATACGATGACTTGATATTAGAAAAGAACATCTTCAAAAGCTTTTTGGTCATCCCATTTCCCAGGAAACAGATGGAGAAATTGAACCTGAAAGAAACACTACAAAATCAAGAAATAAAGGATGAATTCCCACTGAAAGAAACGTATCCCTCCTTATCCTATAGGCTATCAAGACCTCTCTTTGTTCAAGTCTGCAATCACAGAAAATTCGTTGAAAATTTAGACTTTTGCTCTATTAGCGAACTACCCTGTGTTTGCAAGGAACCAGAATATCATGTGTTTACTGACCGAAATCATAAACACATTATTACAGGAGACTCGGATATTCTAAACAATAGAGAACTTAAAGCTATATTCATACAAGGAGCTAAATATCGTTTTAATCATAGGTTCAGCAAGGAGGAATTAATCGAGCAAATCCACATGGATATCCAATCTTATATTTCTCGAGTTTCTTTTCAAACTGGAACCTATGACGCCTTTTTCCATCCATGGAGGATAAAAGTGTTTCAAGCATTTAAAGAGAAAATTGAAAGTTTTCAGGTCAAATACCCCAAAGGCTCTTTGGATATTTCCTACAGAAAATTCAAAGATCTCCTACAGGAAATACACAAGAATTTTGTGATCGTCACTGTTGATGAGGCCAGCAACAATTTTGCCTTCATTTGCCAGCGTTTTTATGGCCTAATACTGAAAGATGAATTTTTGAACAGCACCACCTTTCAAGAACAAACCATAAGACTTGAAAAAGCAGGAAAGAACGTTTTTAGTGCCTGTTCCGAATATGGAATAAAAATGGATTCGAAGAGTACAAAAATACCTTTCCTATTTGCAAACCCCAAATTTCATAAAAATCCAATAAAATTTCGGTTCATCACCAGCTCAGTCAGCAATTGCATCAGAGATCTTTCAATTCGAGTGAATGAGGTTCTAGATCAGCTCATGAATGAGCTAGAATATTCCTCTCAAAATGTCCATGAAAATTGGATCATAAGAAATAATAAAGGAGTATTGAAAGCTGTAAAAAACATCAATATTATTAAAACAGCCAAATCCGTCAGATCATGGGATTTTACAACTCTATATACAAAAATTCCCCTAGACCTACCCATAATTGCATCGTTGCTCTTTTCGAGAGGTTTCTGCCTGTTGGATGCAAGTTTGGCAAGAAAGGTGAAATAGATAAAGGAAGGTTTTCTCAACTGCTCAAAACAAGCCTAGAATGTAATTACATCCAAGTTGGGAATCGACTTTTTCAACAAGTAGTCGGAATCCCAATGGGCAGTACCTATTCCACGAACATGGCAAACCTTTTCCTGTATTTCTATGAATCAAAATTTATTAAAGAAAATCCTTTCTCTGAGAATTATGCCTTTACATTCCGATACATAGATGATCTCCTGGCCATTAACAATGACAGGATAGATCGTGATATTAAAAACATCTATCTGGATTGTATGGAAGTTGTAGAAACAACTCAACCACCATTTCTTAAGGCACACTACTTGGATTTAAACCTAAGTATCTCAAATTCGCAGATACTGACCAGTATCTACGTAAGAGAAGGGACTATTTCTTTAAAATACTGAACATGCCTATGTACCGCTCTAACATTCCCTCCCACATAATCAAAAATGTGATAAAGTCGCAGCTAAATAGATATTTGCAAATCTGCGATGTAAAGTATGATTTCATTTTCAACAGCGACCTTCTTTATAAAACATTGATCTATAATGGATATCCAGGTTGGATGCTTAGCAAAAGCTTTAAGCTCTTCAATAAAACCCACTATTTGCCAATCTCAAACAAATACGGCGAGGTGGGTGGAGAAGATATTTTTTCCATAGGTGTGAACCTCATCCAGCTAATGGACTGTGCAGGAGCGGTGCATGTAGGACGGACTTAGGCTGTGGAAGCTTTTTGTTACTCCTGTTGCAGCAGCCACTGTCCTCTTCCTTAATGATCATTCCCTGGTGTGGAGATGTCGAAAAGGGATTCGGAATTGAACCGCTTCATAACATTTTCTGGGAGATTCTGTTTCTAAACACCATCATAATATTCCGGCCGATTGTTCATTGTGAACAGTTTATCACGTTTTCATGAGACTCAAGACGACTTTGCTGATTTCGTCTTCCGAAGCACATTCAATACTCTTGCATCACCGATTAATTAATGGGCTATTAGCGTTAGCATATGGTACTTACACCAATGATTCTTAAACAGTACTGATCATTTTGGAAAATTTGTTCGGAGGCACAGATTGAATTTAGTGCATGCGCGGCACAATGCTAGCGACTATTTCCAGAAAATACCTCGCCACCACATTACCCTGAGGCTCTGAAAGTTTTGCTCACTGGTGTTAAAGTGAGTTGCAGCAGAAGCATTTTTCCGTTCCGAAACAAATGCCTCCTCCCTACATGAAAATGTACAACCTGACAGTGGTCACTGCGACAAAAAACTGTAATGATTGAGATGACATGGAGAGGCATAACATCCCGAGTTCCGTGGTATAATGGTAGGACACCTGACCGGCAAGCAGGAGGACCATGTTCAATTCTCGGCCGCCCCCGGGCTTTCTTATTCCTAAACTCAGCATTCGCTGCCTTTTGCTGTTCAGCGGTCTAAGCAGCTCTACGCTCATCTACTTCTTATTCAACTGATTTTAGCCATGATGGCTAGCACCGACTTAGGCACTTCGCACCGAAAATGCATTGGCAAACGTTGTTTTCACGCCAGATCAACTATTTTTTATCAGCAACAACTGCCTCACCGCCGTACTGTTGGACGTCCTTCAACATTTCTTCTTCGCGTTCAACCTCACCTCGCAAAAATCGCCACCATTCTTATAGGAGGTGCACCTCGTTTGTGCGAAATATGAAGAGAGACTTTTTAGACTTATTTTGACTTCATCCATCATGAGAACTCAAATAATTGGCCATGAAACGCAAATAGAGAACTATTGCATGGAAGCGATGGCGCGAACCACCACGTCTGACCTGACGGAAAAAAATACACAGAAAAAAAAAACAGCAAGAATATATTCAAATGAAAAACTTGCTGTCGGTAAATGAAAACGTGACACGCACTCAGTAACACCCTTTGCTTAAGACACTCAAGTATGAAGCCTATGGACATAATAGGATGAACCAAATCCTATGGCTGAGGCTGACATCGCCCGATGGACCTAAGTGCGTTGGATAGTCAAGCCTTTGGCCTAGAATAGCATAGGTCCATGGACCTGGCGCTTTAGGCGGTGGCTGGTCTAACCCATGGTCAAGGATGGTATTGCCTAGCCCAGGGGTGCCCAAAGTTTTGGGTCAAGAGGGCCGCATAGCCTGTCGGGTACGGGCTCGCGGGCCGCAAAATCGAAAACTTGCTTTGTCCGCCATTTTGACTTATTGAGGTTCATGATTGAGAAAGTCTTCTCGCAAATGTATATGCTTCCAAAAAGAGATACCATACGATGGCCGTGCTTACGCAGAGCTAGGTACGTTTGGGCAGGAAGGTCTGAGTAGAATTGGTCAAGGTTAAGGTCACGATAGGAAGCCTTCAGCTCAGTGCACTCTTGCAATTCGATGAGTTCCATCTGCATGCTTGTGGGTGCAGATTCAGGGTCGCATGAAAAGGGATCTGCAAAATCGCCAGATCTTGTTCATGAGAACGGAAGTCTACAAATCTCCTGTTGATTTCTTCTAGCAAACTTTGAATATTCCCAGAGTATTTCTCGGAGCTCAGTGAGTTGAATACGATGCCCTGGTCCTGGTCCTCGTCCTTAGAGAGCTCTTCACAGGCTGGGAAGTGAGCTACGTTGCCTTCTCTCAATTGTTTCTGAAGCAGTTTGAGTTTTCTTTCAAAGGCTTTCACATGGTCAAACAGTGTTGACACGAACTTTCCTTGTCCCTGGAGCTTCAAATTCAATTCATTAAAATGACCCATGATGTCAACTAAGAATGCTAAGTCACATAGCCATTCGATGTCCGCTAGTTGCGTCAAGTCACGTCCTTTCTGTGACATGAATTCCTTGATTTCTTTGCGAAGAGTAAAGAAGCGTTTCAAGGTTGCACCTCTATTGAGCCATCGAACTGCCGCAAAAAAAACTACATCACCATGTTCGGCTTCACATTCTTGAAGGAAGGTCTTGAACTGGCGATGGTTCAATCCATTGGACTTAATGAAGTTCACACATTTGACCACAATGTCCATGACGTTATCTAATTTGAGGACACGAGCTATAAGAGCTTCTTGGTGGATTATGCAGTGATAATGGATGATCTCAGATCCATTCATTTCATTCACCTTTTCTTTCAAGAGGGCAACAACACCTGAGTTTGCTCCTGTCATGGATGGTGCACCATCAGTTGTAACGCCAACTAGAGATGACCATTGCAGACCGTTTTCATCCATTGCACCGCAAACGCGTTAAACAAGTCACAGCCTCTCGTGCGGTCCTTCAGGCTCACGAGTGCAAGTAATTCTTCCATAACCTTGAAGTCTTCTGTGACGCCACGAAGGAAGATAAGGAGCTGTGCTGTGTCACCAATGTCAGTGCTCTCGTCCAAAGCCAATGAAAATGCCACAAATTTGTCTGCATTGTCACGTAATTGATTGTGAAGGTCGTTGCCTATCTCCTCCACTCTACGCGATATTGTCATTCGAGACAAGCTTACATCATGAAATGTCACTTTTTTTTCTGGACACACAATATCCGCCACCTTCAACATGCAATCTTTGATATATTCACCATCACTGAATGGTTTCCCCCGCCTTGCGATTTCGTGGGCCACAACATAACTAGCATGGACAGCAGCTTCTTTAGTTTGTGTCACTTTCTTGAAGATCGATTGCTGAGCTAGCAGTCCCTTGCGCAAATTCTCAGCTTTTTGCTTCCTTTGATCACCCACAAATTGATCAAAAGTTTTGTGATTCGTCTCATAATGACGCTTCATGTTGTACTCTTTCATCACTGCTATGTTTTGCTTGCAAATTAAACACAGAGGTTTCCCATCTTGTTCAATGACAAAGTACTCGTGAGTCCACTTATCTTGAAATACGCGATTTTCTTCATCGATACGACGTTTTCTACTTGCTGCTGACATGGCCACAGAAAAATAGATTCCAGCTTGTAACTCACAAACCCACACTGTCGCTTGGTATGGGGCCACGGCTCGACTGATAATCCCAGTCCTCGTGGGATGAACCCGTTTCGAACCCGTGTCCCTTTTTGTTTGTCCTTTGAGAGACGAGTGACATACAAGCTTGACAGAAGAGGCTGGAGCAATAAAGTCCAGGGTTTTGCTCCTATAAGCCCTTCATCCCTTCCAGGTGGGATTGTAAAAATAGATAGGGATGTCGGAAGGTGGCATGAAATGTTATAAATTATTTTCATGCGTATCCCATACTGCGGTGTGTGTTTGCGATGTCGTGGCGGCCATTGGGAGGATTCTGATGCTATCAATTTGTCAGAAAAATTTGCGTGCGAAAATGATGAAATTAAGTTCCTTTGAGTGATGCGTGCAATGCATATTTTCAGCAGAATCTGGCAGCCATGCAGATTCTCTCTCTCACAGATGACACCTGGTTGGCAAGTCCAGTAAAGCGCCTTATGGTTACCCTCAATAAAAGAGTCAGGCAGGAGGTTTCCATAAGCGAAAATTTTGGCAGGGAATAACCCGTATTCACCCACGAGTGAATTTAATCCTAGTAAGGTTACACTTCGTTCATTCTGCTGCACGTAAAATCATACATTCCTTAACATCTTAAACATTTTATACTTATTTTCTCCAAAACTCTTCGCGGGCCGCACAGAAGCCCTTCGCGGGCCGCATGCGGCCCGCGGGCCGCACTTTGGGCACCCCTGGCCTAGCCTATGGCCTAAAATGATATAGTCTTGTAGGGCTCGTGCGTTGCAGTTGAACCATAATATCTCCCCAGCACAAGCAATACTCTTGCATCACAGATTATCTCATGGGTTATTAGCATTAGCTCATGGTACAGGTACTACTGAATCTGAAACAGTACGGGTCATTTCCAAGAACCTGCTCGAATTTGACACAGAGGGAATTTTGCGCATGTGTAGCAGAATACTAACGAATAATTCCTGAAAAAGGCCTCGCCTCCACATTAGCACCAGTGAACAACAGTGTGAGTTGCAGCTGAAGCACTTTTCTGTTGTGGCAGCAATATGATATTAAATGTCCCCTCCCTACAGCAAAATGTACAGCCTGACACTGCTCGCTGCGCAAACGACTGTAGTGATATAGTGATATGAGATGACATGGAGAGGCCTGACAAAATGTCCCGAGTTCCGTAGTGTAATGGTACTACACCAGATTGGCAAGCAAGAGGTCTGGGTTCAATTCCCGCCAGCCCACCGACTTTCGACACCTGATTGCTGCGTTTATTGCATCAAGTTGCCCAGCATGCTGCATGGCTCTCCTATTCCTGAGCTCAGCATTCGCTGCCTCTTGCTGTTCAGCCTGACGCTCCCTACATGCCACTGGGTGTTGTTCATCAGTCATTCTAGCCATTATGGCTAGCACCTCCTAAAGCATCGACTTAGGCACTTTCCCTGCAACTGCAGTGGCTAACGTTGTTTCCGCGCCAGTACCAATCGTTTATCATCTGCAGCGACTGCCTCATCGCCGTCCTGTGGGACATCATTCAACATTTCTTTTTCACGTTCAACCTCACCTCGCAAATATCGCGACCATTTTGATGGGAGGAGCGGTCCGTTTGTGCGACGTATGAAACAAAGAATTTACGTTATTATTTTGACTTAATCAATCATGAGAACTCAAATAAGTCGGCTATGACATGAAACGCAGACAGAAAACTATTCCATGGAAGCGATGTCCCGAACCACCACGCCTGACCTAACGGAAAAGTAATGAACACAGAAAAAAGGACTTGATGAAAGAATATATTCAGATGGAGCACTTGCAGTCGATCAGTGAAAACGTGACACGCATTCAGTTATTACCACCCTTTGATTGGCGCAGCTAAGTACGAAGCCCATGACTCAGACTGATACGGCTTGATAAACCAGGTGCTAAAACCCTTGGATGGCCAGGCCTATGGCCTAGAACAGTACAGCCTCAAGGACCTGGCGCTTAGAGGGGTGGATGGCTTAGCGTATGGCCTGCAGTGACGTAGTGTTGTAGGCCACGCGCTGGAGCTCTTCGAATTAAAGTATAAGATGGCCTGGAATGGAAAGGCGTAGCCTTGTAGGCCTGGCCTATAATCCAGAATGGGAGTGCATCGTAGGCATGCGCGTTGGGGGTGACGGCCACGGCCACCGCAGCTTTTGACCTCTTCGAATTAAAGTATAGGATAGGACATTTCCGTCAGGGCGGTGATTCCTGTCGAACTGGTAGATAACGAAAGATAAAATATTAAATGGAAAAGTATATCTCAGAAACAAAGACAAGGTTACATTTCAAAAAGCTGCAACGTGGATGGAGTCGCGGATGCCGGACGCCCGTAATCGAGTTTCTTTGTTTCTCCATCTAGTTCCCGGAAATGCTTATCTCATCCGGTGACTGGAATAGACGAGAGCAGCGAATGTGAAAAAAGCACGTATGGACGATCATTGACAAGTGCCACAAAGAACATTATAGAAACATATCAATCAGTAGGAATGACGAGGAATGTCCAGATTTATTTTTTTTTAACAGGGATTGGGGAGGAAAAAATTGCTTGAAGCGAAAGATTAAACTTGCAAAGGCTTGCTAAAACTTGCTAAAAGTGCAACGTTTTGGCATTGCCGACCGTGAGAATGCCTCGACTATCGTTGAACGAAGTAGCACTAAATGCCGACACTTCCCCACTTTCTTGGGGCATTTTGAGAACGCCAACAAAAGAACAAAATATTGGCCGACTCGATGCCGGAAACATAAGGCATCAGCATCTTATCCAGCCCGCATCGTCCCAAGATTCTCCAATATTTAGCTCCACTTCGACAGAGTATTATTTCGATTCCCAGACTCGATCAAATTCAGTTTAATTGACTGTCTTGCACGATTTCCCATGCCAAAGACACACTTCTCCGCCCTGTCTGCTTGCACAGAATGCCTTTCATTCTGAACCGTGACACCCTATTGTTTATTTCCATGCAGACCTGCGAGGTTCCCCCCCCCCCCCCCGGGCCAAATACGTCATCAGCGACCTCAAGCTTAGAGGTCTAAGCGGGATGCGGGCCGGTCATATCAGCACAACACGATCCTCGGCTCGGTCGACGATCGCGTTCCTGGTCGGATCCGATTCCAATCGAGCCGATCCAGTTTCAACTCGGAAAAGTGAACCCGTGAAGGCCTCTGACGCGCAGAAAGACGGGAGAATCTTTAGGAAACACGTTCACAGCGCGCTTTTTAGACTTTTTATCCATTAAGTATCGCCTCCAGGTCCTAACCTTCCGATTGACACCTCACTCATGAAAATCCGTTCATCCGGCCTGGAGGAGTTCACCGGATCGACATGTATGTATATGTATATGGATGAAGCTCTATCGAAAAAGGATGAAATGCAGTCAAATCCCCCTTCCGTTTTTTCCGCATGGATACAACGGCAGGGAAAATAAGGAAAAGGCGATAATCCAGTTCACCCGTGCATATGCACATACGTCCACGTATTTTTTTTTCATGCCAGGCTTGCACAGTTGTTTCTCATGACCTCGACTGGTTCACGTGCAATCCTTTCCCACATGCTCCGATGAGGATGTGCAGTCGCTCATTCCGTCCGAGAGTCTCTGCACGCTCCGACACTGATGGATGCCCTCCGTCTCCTGCTCGCTCTTCCCCTGTTCGTCATCGTCAGCGCTGGTAAGACTGCATTTCGTAGCAAAAAACCTACTTTCTTTCTTCCCATTTACTCAGTTTCCTGCCTCCTCTCTTCCGTGCGTCCTCTTTTTCCTGCCTCCTCTCTTCCGTGCGTCCTCTTTTTCCTGCCTCCTCTCTTCCCTGCGTCCTTTTTTCTTGCCTTCTCTCTTCCCTGCGTCCTCTTTCATGCTTTGTCATTCCGACATCTTCTCTTTCCAGCTCATTCTCTTTCCCTCTACAAAGGTAGAGGGAAAGAGAATTAGCTTTTCTTTTCCTTTCGAGAAGGAAAAACTAAAAATAGCGCGAATAACAACGAACAACTGGATTGGCACAATGATCAAAATAAAATTCGAATTTAATGTTTTACAAATTACTAAAATGATCATTCCTTGGAAGGGAGTTTCACAGTAAACGGTGAAAAACCTTTAAAATGTCGCTTTCTATGAACTATCATCAAGTGTTCGAACACATGCTTGTTTTTCCATTAAAAAAAAAGTTTGCATACAAATGAAGATACTGTCATATATGTTGCTTGCCCTTACGAAAATGCCTTATAAGATTCCTATATATTCCTAAAGGAATCCTATACGAACAAATAGGTTATGGGAACCTATAGGGTTCTCTTAAGGACCTACAGGGTTCCGCATAGGACATATAGGTCTCCCTTTAGAACCTATAGGACCTATAGGGTTCATTATAGGGCCTATAGGGTTCCATTTGAAGTTCTCCTCTAGGCCACTAGATGGAGGTGTAGGGTACTCGCATTTCTCAAAGTACACAAAAGTGCCCTCCCCTTACCCATGGAATCATCTCTCACTGGAGAGTTTTGTACATCTCCAAATGTCTCGACTTGCCTCATTGTAACAATCAATAAACTTCGACACTTCCTTATTTGTCATCCCCATCTTCCAGATAGAATCATGGAGTCCAGGCAAGAAATATGCTCTTATTCCCTTTGAAAACCACGTACGAGAATAAGTAGACTTCATCCGTAAGGACTTTCAGTATAAGAGACGTGTTCGCAGGTTTTGTCTTTCGTTTCCTTAGGTTGAGAGAAGAATGATACTTCTTTCTGCTAAAGGAAGTGGACGCCCAATCCAGCGACATATGAGCTCCTGGGCTATAAATTATGCAGACCTGGGCGGTACTAGTGTTCGTTATACAAGTGCACTTACCTTCGGAAAACCCCTAATCTGTAATTTATTTACATCAAAATGCTGCGCCAATATTGACCCCGGTTGCCTTTTCTGCCGTAATGCCTGGGTTTCGAAACCCAAAAAATCCTACCTGAATCCCATAGGCGAGGAGTCCTATAGGCCCCTATAGGGATCCAATAGGATCCCATAGGGTTTTGTGTTTCAAAAACCTATAGGAAAGTCTATAGGTTTCCTAAAGGACATTTCCGTGAGGGTTTCAATGCCCCGATACTCTGCCGCACATTGGGCAACGAGACCAGCGTCACACTTACCCCATTGTTACCTTTACCTGGTTACCTTTACCTGACCTACAAGTAGCTACCCTGCAACAGGGTGCAGTGATCAGCTCCAGATCAGGAGGCCTTCCCTTGCCCAAAAATTCTAAGGGAAACCTGTAGACTTTTCCTATAGGTTTTTGAAACACGAAAAACCTATTGGACTCCTATAGGACTCATTGCAACCAAAATTGCTAGTAAATGGGAGGGCCACCAGGCACAATATTAGCGCTGATTTTGGCCCTAAATTCGTAACGGAGTAGGGGTTCTCTCATGATGGCAAAATGTATATATTCAGTACAAGTACTAGAGCGATCAATCAGCCTGAGGAAATGACGGATTGAACCTGCGAATATCACATCTTTGCTGGTCCTCTTTCGAATTAGGTAAACCTCTCTCTTGTTTCAAAGGAAATATGAGCTTGTTTATGGCTCCTTGATTCAGTCTCAAATATGGGAATAGCAGATCAAGGGTTTTCCAAGTTCATTGCTATAATGAGGCAAGGCGAGACATATGGGGAGAGACAAACACACTTGTGCGGAATGGTTCAATGGATAGAGGGAAGGGCACTTTTGTGTGCTGTGGAAATGCGAAACTCTTACTACCATCTAGTGGCCTGGACGGGAACTTCAACATTTTCTCCAAAAAGTTTCAAGTGTAACATAGGCACATTGGATCATCGCATTAGTCCGATATTGGATCGATGATGGAATGCCAATATTGGGAAGCCGATATTCACAAGATATTGGCAATATTGGCCTAAGTGCAGCCAACGTGCCCAATGTTGATCCAGCATTGAGCCAATATCCGGTGCTACAGGAGTGTGGAAGTGAGCAATCCAATAAGTGACGTTATAATTAGTCGACCCAACGTTCAGCCCGTGTTGAACTTCAACGTTCATCTGAGTAATGCGATAAGCGACATTTAAATGTTGAAATAATGTTAAATGCTATGCCACCCGCAACTCTGGGAAGGTACAAACTTAACGTTCACAAGAAGAAGAAGCGCTTTCTTGCACCATAACATGGCATCTTCGCCAAATTTCGGACAGAGCAGCGGTCAGTGAGTTTTTTGTTTCGGTTGCAGGACGGTAGATGGCATGTCCTGGCCGACTCGTGTCGAATGTCGTTTTTTGGACCAAAACGTCCAACGTTTTTAGTCCAACGGTCTCCCGTTAAAGCTGGGATTTTCCAGAATTCATCTTCTCTGTCCCTTTTCTTCCTTTCAACCTCCATTCTGCATATCTGGACTTGTTCATCTTCAGCGAGATCCATTTTCTCAAGTAGATCTTCTACTAATGTCTCCTGGCGGCACATCGCCAATGAAATTCTGAAATGTAATTCCCCTTTAGTCCTACGAGTCGATTATAGCCAGGCGGTGACCGTCGAATTCAAAGGCGTCAGTGTTGGCACAACAATCCCCCCCCCCCTCTTCTAAACTTCATAGTTTGCGTCTTTGTGTTTACTGCGAGTCCATTCTCTACTGACCATGTTTGTATGGCCTCTAGGCCTTTTGCTATTGCTTCACGGGAAGGAGCAATAAACAGGTCATCCGCAAATACCTTCACTATACAATGCTGATCGAATGTTCGTTCATTACCTGGGTCCTTCCTCTTCCCCCCAACGCAGCGACGGAAACAGGGATAAGAAGGAAGGGCCCCCCCCCCTTCCTTCCTATCCCTGTTTTCGTGATCATAGAAGCGCTTTCCTATGAATAATTTGTGTATCCCCCACTGCTCTAACAGACGTGTTTGTCCATCACGCAAATGAAATCATTCGATGGAAAGTGAATATTATCGACTATCATCAATTCGTCCTCTCATGCAGGTTGCACAGGAACCAGAAATCCGGTTCGTTTTATTATTTCCTGTCCAGTGCAGGATTCACACTTCGTATCAGAAACTAAAAAATAGTAACGTCTTCTGCCGATGGCATGAGGACGTGTGGTAGGAGGGAATATGCTGTCCACCCTAGAACATTCACAGATAACCTATGAGAAATATTGAGTCCCTGGAACAGTGGTACGCAACATTTATTAATAACGGTCTGCTTTTGGAAGTGACTTTCCTCTAAGGCCTAGGGAATGCCCCCCTTACGGAAATGTCCTATAGGAAACCTTTAGCTA
>CAJPEV010002012.1:0-51101 GCA_905338385.1 Darwinula stevensoni
CCGTGGGGGTGAACTGCGAGAAGTGCAAAGACGGATACTACCGGCCCAAAGGCGTGAATCAGGACGACCCGAAGCCGTGCAAAGCCTGCGACTGCGATGCCCTGGGCTCCACGGGCGAATGCATCTCCAACGACGAGGAGCTCGAGGAAGGAGAGGCGAGGACGAATTCCTCCGTCCGGTATTGCCTCTCGAGGGTTCATTCGCTGAACGTGTCCGTGAATTCACTCCGTTCCAGGAGCCGGGGCAATGCAGATGCAAGGAAGGCTTTGGGGGGCGCAGGTGCGAGAAGTGTGCGGTGGGTTTCAGGAGCTACCCGAATTGCAAACCCTGCCCCTGCAACATGGCTGGGACCGTCAATGCCAAGTGCGAAGGAAACTGTATCTGCAAGGTGACTCGACGCATCTGTAATAAGTTTAGGCCATTCGAGCATCTACAGCAGTTTGAGCACTTTCATCCAGTTACTTGGTATTTCTCGTTTAGGTTTACAATGTACACCTCAATTTGCTTTTTGCATTTCAGGCGAGAGTAGAGGGCGATCGGTGCGACAAATGCAAGTATGGCCATTACAACCTGGATTCGTCAAACCCAGACGGCTGCACAGAGTGCTTCTGCTTTGGTATCACCGATCGGTGTGAGCCGATCGTCATGGGCATCGAATATGTGAGCATTTCATGTGCCGTTGCTCGCCTGTTTTGAAAATTTGTTTGTAAGGCGTATGAATTCCGACCCTGCTATAAAGTCCGTCTTCACTTTACATGATTCAACGCAATAAAAAATCCAAACAGCTTTTTCCAGCCAAATTACGCCAATGTTCTGTCTCAAAACGTGAATGGGTAATTATGTGCATTTTCCTCTCGAATGGCAAGGCTCCAAAAAACCTTCAATTTAAAAAAATAGGCGGATTTTAAGCATCAGGGGGTCAGAATTTATACCACTTACCCCTTACTGTTTCTTACCCACCTATAGAGCAAATCCTATGGATTTTTAGAAAGCTGGGTGTCTCATGTGAGAGTACACTTCAGCTATTATAACTTCAAAATGAAGTCAAAGCTGATTCAAAGTGGCTTGTCAAGTGCTATAAAAAAAAAACCTGATTGCAAAGTTGCTTCAGTAGTACCTGAGTTATGAGCATATAAAAGGGTGTGGAAATTAAAGTACTGCCTTGATCACGGAAGTGTTGAAGGTCTCAAAGAGTTTTGTGGTTGGGAAGGTCCTTAATTGTGCAAAACGAATATCCATGCTACCAAAATGACATGCCACTCTTGGAAATCTCAATGGCACATTGTGTGTATATGCAGTGAACTGGTAGCTGTATTTAAAATGCTTCTGGTCTACCTATATGAGCAGGCACAAACCAAGTACAATAACCTTTTTCTTCTTCAAACAAGTAATCAGAGCAGTCAGACATTATTGATGTCTCAGGTGTAAGCGATTTCCTGTATTCACCAGGTCACCCAGATGTCCTCAAACGAGGTGGCTGATGACTGGCGGGTGACAGACATTCAGAGCAGGCGAATCCTTTCTGATGTGAGAAGTGGGGACAAGTTGGTCATCTATGATGAAGAGATGTCTGACTTTGCCAAGATGTACTATTGGATTGCACCTAAAGCCTACTTGGGAATGAGGATACTTGCCTATGGCGGCTGGCTCAAGTTCCACACCTCATGGACGAGACTCAGGGGTGATACCTCCGGAGAGCCCGTCAAGGGTCCTGATGTCATCCTCAAGGTTTTTTCCCTCCTGATCTGCATCAGAAGGAGCTTATCAGGCAGTACTTTCTATTTACTTTTTTTTTTCCCCTTTGGATTTCAGGGTGGAGGATATACGATTGGTTATGGAGAAACTGCTTACAGAGGAGAGAGTGCGAGTATTCGTTGCCCCCTGATGGAAAGAGGTTGGTATCACATTCCCCCCGGCTTGGCTGATATATCGCCGAGAGATGGGACTGCCTTCAAAGGGCGTGCTGTGACAAGAACAGAATTCATGCTGGTTCTTGGCCACCTGGAGAGCATTCTTGTGAGGGCAAAATATATCACCAACCAGATGCAAGGAGTGTGAGTCATCCTGATTGATTCTCATATTAATGAGGATAGAGAGTGACTCTCTTTGGGATAATGAGAATGGAAAAGTTTCCAAAGGGTAAAAGTACCCCCATGTTGCTCCAAGATATCCCAGGTATGTACCCATCTGGGCTACTTGTCTCAAGGTCTTCATGAGATACCCTGAAGTCATCTTTAGTCAAATGCTTTCTCAATATCCCAAAAAGGGATACCTTCTCAACAGCCTATAGTTGTATGTGCCAGTACAGCATGGAAGTATCCCTGAAATATTTCAAACTGAACAACTTTTCCCACTTTCATTGCTTAAGATGCTTCTAAGATACTCTATACTTCACTCACTGCATATATTTTAATGCGATTTTCAGCATTTGAAAGAGGAATATATAAGCTTTAAAATGGTTTACTTATATTTCATATATATTCAACAGTTTTGGAAATTTGGGAGCTCATATGAACAACAAACAAAAACCATGTTGCTGTGCACTTGGACACAGTTGGCATGTGGCCTTCAGCCACAACCTGTCCTATAAAAACAATGCAGTTTTTGTTTGTAATTCAAATGAGCTACAGAATTTCTGAAACTGTTGATAATATTGAAATGTGAGCACACCAGAGTAAAGCTAAGTCATTCCTCTTTCAAATGCCACATACCACATTAAAATATATGCATTGAGTGCAGTATAGCATTTTGTTGAAAAGTGTTTGGTTTTTTTTGGCCAATCCTGTATATTTCATACCCACTGAAGGGGTTACAAGATAAAGAAAAAAAATTCCTCCAGGCCCGCCTACCCCATGATTTGTGCATAGAAGGAATGAGTTTCATGTGCATGAACTTGGTAGGAAATGTCTCCCCAGTGCCCTGACCCCCCAACCTTTATCTTTAAAACCACTTTTATTCTTGTCAGATTTTTACAGAGGATAAGGGATGATTTTCTGTTCTTTGCATCTAGAAAAGTGACAATGGGAAAGTGAAAAATTGTGGACCTTCATTGAAATTCACTGAGAAACAGTCTCCATAAAGATGCTGTATTGGCATGTCTGGGTACACCCATTCTCATTGGAGATCTGAGCATGAGCTTCCCAAAGCTAACACATTGACTGCCAAGGATTTTAAATGTCCTGCCAACCTCTCCTCGCCAAGCACAGCAGTTGAGGTTGGCTGTGCCAAGCACACCATATGGCATGAACAAGGGTGAAAGTGTTAAGGGAATCATAATTGAATCCACCCATACCAAAACCTTCTCTCATTGTATGGAGATGTTCCTGGGAAGTCTCTCAGGGATGAGATTTCTTCGCTGTTTCCAGGAGATCATTTCAGGAGTGAGGAGTACTTATGCTGCTATCATGGTTCCATGAACATGCAGTCCCAGTGAGATGATGAGATAAATTGGGGTGTCATGGAGATGCCTGCATACATCAGACTGTTCAGAATTGCACAGCATGTGTATCATTGAGCAACCATAAATTTATCCCATACCAAATATGGTAAAGTTTTGCAACCAGATCATGGATAAGGAGAATGAGGATAAGGATTAATAGATGAGATAAGGTTCTGATTTTTTTTATGGGATGGAACAAATTTAATATGATTAAGTATTAAAGTTTTATTCTTGAAAAAAATTCCTTTTGGTTAATGAATGGCTCTCACGTTGCCCCTCTAGTGGGTCCCACCTAGGTTGTTATTAGGTTAATCAGGTCCTGTGAGGAACCTAAAAAATGGAGCTCAAAAGTGACTGACTTGAATCAGATACCCTGAGGGTACAATGCTCTCAGTTGTTATTCCAATGAGGATGACATAATTATAAACAAACTGCTAAATGGAATTTCCTTTGCCTCTCCTAAAATTTTAGATTTCCTTTGTCAGACTTATAAAGAGAATTATGGACTTATTTGAACCTGATTAACCAGTCAAGCAGGTCATAATTAATCAGGTTGAAAGTTTGAGCTGCTCTCTTTGCCTGAGGAGTGGTTGCCAGTGTTAAGTGATTTCAAATGATTTTCCTTCGTCTCGTTGAGATGGTGAGGAAAATGCCTAGGACCACCCTTACTTTGGGTTTTCAAGCCATATAGCCAAGTGCAGGGTGGTAATGCAGAGACAGAAATTTTATGGTATAACTCATTACACTTTTTGGTAAATTTGGCAGCAATGAGTAACTTTACAGGGATTAGTAGCAGCACTGGTTGAAAGTTCCCTTTCCATGATGAAAGTAAGTGACATAAAGAAACATTGTTTTTTTGCTATACCTGAAAGCTTAATTTTTTTGCTGCACCTTTTTGATGCCAAAAAGTTGTGGGTGTTGTTATGGATAGACAAGCTGTGGATGCAGGTGCAGATAGAGTGGTCAGAAAACAATGAGAATGTGAATTGCATGCAGATACAATACACCTACTTTATGCATACCTCTACACTTTCATATTGGATTATATTCTCCTGATTGGAGAAGTTCCTGTACTCCTTCAGGTTACTTCCATACTTACAGCAACTCAGTGATTTTTCCTTCTTTCAGGAAATGGAGGTAACCTCATTTTTGTATTTTTCATGTTCCAATATAGGCTTCATGAAGCAGTGCTAGCCCAGGGATCTGCAGAGTCCAAGAGCCTTAAGCGCTTAAAGACCATAGAGAAGTGTAACTGTCCTGTGGGTTATACAGGCCTTTCTTGTGAAACCTGTGCTTGGGGATATCGGCGTGTCAACAACACCCTCTTCAAGGGTGAGTGCAGACTCTGTGACTGCAATGGACACGCAGCCACTTGTGACCCATTCACAGGCGAATGTGGAGTGAGTATACTATTTCTTCAGTTTCATGCTTGGTGTTGCAAAGAAAAGGGAGGATGTTATCTGAAATGCCTATTTTTTTCAGCCATGTGAGCATAACACAGTTGGAGAAAGGTGTCAGCACTGTGCATATGGTTACTATGGGAATGCAGAACTTGGAACTCCAGATGCATGCAAGAAGTGTGCATGTCCTTTGCCAAATGCACCATACAATCTTAGCCCTACTTGTGTGGCTGTTGATGAGAAGGGAGAAAATTACATCTGCACTCAGTGTCCTCCAGAATATGGTGGTGATCACTGTGAAAGGTCTGTATGACTTTCTCTTGTTTGGATAAGCCTGTTGCTGTTCTCTTGTTAGTCCACAGTCATCCTAAGGAAGGTTTTTGTTACTGTCCATTTTATCTCTTCACGTGTTGGCCATTCAGAGCAAAAACACATTGTCTTGTTTCTGAATAGTTTGAAATCATGTTTATTTCCACAGGTGTAAAGATGGCTATTATGGTAATCCATTTGAGCCCGGGAGCAAGTGTCGTCCATGTGACTGTAATGGGAATGCTGACCTCACACAACCTGGAGCCTGTGATTCTGTCACAGGGGAATGCCTGCGCTGTCTCTTTAACACAGCTGGACCTGACTGTGGAATCTGTGCAGAAGGTTTCTATGGAGATGCTCTTCTCAAAGACTGTCGCCGTAAGCTTCTGGCTTTGCCAAGTTTTCCTCCTTCTACCATTGCCTTGTTTCTCTGCTGTTCTCATTCAAGGAAATAATTTTTTCAGCCTGTGAATGTGACACTTATGGATCCCTTAACAGCATCTGTGATCCTCGGACTGGACAGTGCAAGTGCAAGCCAGGATATACAGGCATTGCTTGCAACCGTTGCTCTGTATGCTGTTCTTTATTTTTTTCTGATGATTGTAATTTCTTTAAAGAAGTATTCAAGGACAGTTGTATGTTGAACTTGTTGAATAGCTCTGCACTTTATGAAAGGTTTTTAACTTTTTCTATTTTTTTCCTTCTTTTGATTCATATTGCTCTCTTTTTACTTGAGATTAAAATTCCCTTCAAAGCCTTTTTGATAAATATAAGGGTTTTTATTATGCTAATATTTTCTTTCAAGAGAGATTTTTTCTACTTTACTGTGTGGGTATCCATATGCACTTGTTCTGGTTAATTTTATTTTCCATTTTAATTTTCTTGTATCAGAAAGATTTGACAAATGATGGGGACAGTGAAACCAAGAAATACTTGCAAGTTCACATAATTTCCTTATTTTCTTCCAGAGTCAAAGTGGTCATCCCAGGGCAGGATGCAGAAGCTGCAATTGTGACCGCCAAGGGTCAGTGACAGACCTCTGCAATGCAGAGACTGGACAGTGTGAATGCAAAGCAGGGGTGACTGGTCTTCGATGTGACCGATGCAAGGAAAATCACTTTGGATTTGGCCCTCAAGGATGCACAGGTCAGTGTTTCTGTTATTCCTATAATTGAATTCCCTGCTCATCTCAGGAAAACATATCATGGGATAGTCATTTCACTGCTATAACGATTCCTTCACTCTGTTTAAATAGGAGCAACAAATGACTCATGTCTGTCAAAAGCTAGATTGCCATGATTTTATTGCACTTTTTAGATTGTGTTTGAGACTGCAACCACCAATTCATGGGTGCTTAATGTGGAGACAGAATTTGGTTCTATAACCTGGTCAACATATTGCAGGAGTATGAAAAGCTGTATCTTTTCCTCAAGAAAAACAGAAGATATTACAGTTTTGTTTATCATTCATCAAGAATTCCTACTTGAGAGGGTTAAGAGTAACCTAATATCTCCAGCAATGTATGAATGGTTCCTAAAAATGGAAGTTAATGTGAATTTTCCATTTTTATTATTATTTCCTGAGTGTATATCAGTCTTTCTCAATTGCCAGTCCCTCACAAGCATTTTGCTGATTTGTAAGATGAGCTGGGAAATTAAGAGATAAAATAAAAATACAAAATGCATGTTCAGAACAAATTTTTATCTGTAGATTTTTTTTACTCCAGACTTACAACTGCCTCCCCTGTACACAGCCTGTCATCTTGAAACAATCACCCCTAGGGATGCAACTAAGGGAGGTGGGAGGGAGGAGTCACCCCCCCTCCCCTTGAGGGTGTGTCATTTATAGGGGGGAAGTGGAGGCTTGCCTGATTTTTAGTATAATGACTTCATTCATCGCTTGTAAGATAAGGTATGAATGCAGAGGAAGTGTGTGCTCAGGATGGTGAGCTGACCCATGTTAGAAGGTGCCCTGCACCCTCCCTTTGTCCTTTGCTCACATGAAATGGCATCCCTGCATTGGGGGAAAAAATGGAAATAGGAACAAAAAGATGGCATTGCTTGTCAAGCTTACCCTTGTCACAGCTTGTCACTGCCCCCTTATCACCTTCCATATCCCCTCTTCAGAATTTCTGATTGTCCCCATGGTTACTTCGATTCACATATTAGAGGATTGGGGTCAAGTGTGGGGAGGGGGAAGGTATGTGGTCAGAGCTGTTGGCCAGCTGGTCTGCAATACTTTTGATGCACTTAGCCAGTCTGTGATGAGATTGAGGTTAATTGAAGGAGATTATGACAATTTTTGCGAATTTAATCATTGATATTTTGATTGCTTCGCCAAAAATGCAGTTTTTCCACACTAAATGCATTCATTCACGTTATCTCTTTCTTTATTACATTTTATAGATAGATGCACTAATTGAGCTTCCTTATAGGAATGCCTGAAAAAAGTTAACATTGGTGCCATTTAGCTTTGATTAAATGCATCCAATTAACCAAGTTTTTTTTTTCATGGGATTTGAAATAGAGTGATTTGTCTTTAAGCATCAGACCAAGAATAATCGTGATGGAAGATTTTTTCCACGAAACTTGTAGGAGTGGCTATGCCAAAAGCATAAACCTGAGGTCTGATATAATTCTTTTGCTTTTCAATCAATCCATTCTTTTGATCGCAAAGGACAGTGGAGGAATTCTGAAAGTGCGAGTACTGATAATGGTAGAAATTTAAGCAGTTAGTCAATCCATCGAGGCGCGTTGTATTTGCGCTTGAAAACTTGAATATTGTAAAAGCCATTCATTGCCCTATACAACTTTTTTATACACAACATGATTCCATTTCAATAGAAATGGAGTCAAATGCTGAGTCGGAATAGTTATCATATTTGGAGCCGAGGAACTTACCACGGATACGCGTTAGCCCGTCACCGAGTTTAACCTCTTCACAGGGCCGGGCATACTCCCGTCAATTGCCTTTCCCCCCACTTTGATTACCGCAATACGAAGGAAGTAAATGTAACACGCAGTCTCTGAATCAATCAAAGGCTGGTTGATAGGTTGGTGGAAACCGATCGAATCCGTTAGTGGTCATACAAACTTGAAAATGTTTTTAAGCGTATCTCCAGGCACCGATCTCCTCACTGCTTGGAATATCGTTTTGAGAGCCAATTATAGTTGTTATAGCCCATCATATACAGAGATGTACCATATGTGACCAATTACCATCGTCCGTACCCATCGAGGGCAACCATCCCTTGCTGACAACAAAACTCGAGTGGTTCGAATTCGCTAAAAGAGAGTGCGGATTTGGGCATTTCGCACGCAGTCCTCTCCCTTCCACACAATACTTTCTCGAAAAACGTTTTAGCGGATTCATTAGGTTTTGCACAACCCGTCAGAATCGGCGATTTTTCGTTGATCGAGTCAGAGGTTGCGTGTTAAAACTTTAAGATGTCGCGCAAATGAACGCAATAAGCGCCTCCCACACCCTGGAAGGAAAAAAAATATATATATAAAGATAAGTTAGGCGTCACGCATGCCAGATCGCCATCGTGAATGTAATATTTTCGCACAGGGGTTGATATTGCCTCGAGCCGGGCCCCGCACCTTCTCGAACCGGCTGGCAGGGCTCCCCCCACCCCCCGCCCTCAGATGATCGTTATCCTGGGCGGCAATGACTGCATAGTGCATTGAGCAGTTGGAAATGGTCATCTTTGTTAATCACAACCAATTTGCGATCGCCGAGGAATTCGATGAGGAATTTGAAAGAAGGGAGCACGACTGTAAGGGTTAAAGGGCTTTCCCCCCGAATTGTACCGAGTCGAGCCTCGTTAAAGCGAACGCACGTACTGCCTCGTTCGTTTACTCGAATTCGGGGAGAACTGCCGAGTCTCTTTGCGTTATGCGTATTTCGTGTTTGAAGTGCAGTCCAGATGAAAAATGTTTCACGCTTCCTTGTCGGAACTGAGCCGTACTGCGTTACTATTAGCACGGCCTTCGCTGAACGCGTACTGAAAGGACGATTCCCCCCGGAATTCGTATTTCAAAGTTTGCTAAGTCAGTTGTGCTTTCTCTAGCAACAGGAAATAGTTCCACACGTGAACGTGTGATGATTACTCTGAACGGCCCCTTTGAGGAGTCGTCGGGGGATCGAGGATGAGACCTCTCGAAACTCGACGGAAGTGTTTATTTCGGAATCGGGGTTGTTTGTTGCGTGAATCGTCGCCAAGGGGGGGACACTTGTGCGTTTCGCAGCTGCTGCCGCCTTTGTCCAGACTTGTCGTCTCGGCCGGTGATTTGTGCGATGTTTCAGCTGCACGTCGGGTTCGTACGTGTATGTGTTGGCACGGGGAGCCTTCCGCGGTATCTCCATATAAATGGGAGGGGATGAAGTGAAGACACACGGGGGACACGCTCCCTTCCTTCTGGACGTTATTACCTGACCCGAGCGGTGAATGAGGTCTCCTGCTTCTGGGATCACGGGTGTATGGCCCTGGATCGAGTTTCCTTCGTCGGGGACTGGGGTCTGCTCGTTTGCACTGAACGTATAAGTATCTGATTTGGAAGCGGTCTGAAACGCAACGTGTGTTCTTCGCCGATGATAAATCGATATTCGAAATGCAATCTAATGTGAAAGCATTCTGTTCGAGTTAGATTCGAGAAGATGCTTTAGGCGCGGTTCAGAGTTTAATCAAGGTTGCAGGTGCTTCTCTAAGAATTTAGGAAACCGGCGGGATAGCAAAGCGGGAGGTCGAAGGTGAGAGAGCGGAGGCGTGGAAGGGGATATCGGTTTCGGGTATAGCCTGTCGCAGTCGTTAACGTGGGAGGCCTGCCGCTTGTGGAGGCTGAGGGGCAATGTGGTAACCGAATCTCGACCCATGCCTCGCATGATCCGGGGCAGGTGTGCCTTCGTGTGCTCTTGCGAAGGGATGGGTCACGGGGTGGCTTCGACTCGAGCGTGCTGGCTCGTATGGGGGGGGGAACCTCTTTCTGGGTATCTCGTTGGGGATCTTTCGCTCTCGTTCTGCATGCTCATTCTCTCCTTGATCCGGTCGCAGGTGTTCGGTTTCGCGGCGACGTATCGCGTGAAAGCGGTCGTCATATGAAGTATTTTTCCTCCCCCTCTCTCTCTCTTTCTGCGTCTCGTAAATTCACCCTTTACAATCGAAATGACGTCCATCGCCGTCTTGCCATTAAGAGGGGATTGAGATGATAGGATGAGAGGCTGTAAGCACATGCCAGGCGAAAGGAGGGGGAATGAAGCTGAAGGTCATTCCTATAAAGCAAAAAGAAATTTTCTGTTGCTTTTGATGCTTCACTGCGGGGAGACAAGTAGACAAGAAGGAAGAATGCAAATGGTAGAATTTCGAATCGATAACGATCCGAAAGTTAATTAATTATGTTGCTCCCAGGGGAATCACCAGAGAAATGTAACATGTATAATGTCGGCTGAGCGTGACTGGTTCAGGTATGGACATACAGGGTGCGGCAGAAGGAGAAGAACCTTTCTTTCAAGTCATCGAAGGTCGGCCGACGACTGGTTTCCGGCAATGTTCCACCCTAAACAAAAAACTTTATCGCGTCTTTCGGCTTTTATCTCACCCCACTTGGATTACTCCCCGGCTTTGAAGTTCCACCAACACGATAGGCATAGAGGAATTTGCCCATTCCGAAGGACGGTCTTGTGCTGGATTCGAGCTGGGCCCGAGACGAATCGCGTATTCCGCCGGAAGTAAACCTCGAGGTAGAGAAGTGACAAATGTGACGAAAGTGACAGAAAGGTGTCGAATCACTTAGGCCGTCATCTCCCGCGAACGTCGCTCATCGTTTCAGTTCCTTCCGCTTTCCGGTTCCTGGTGACCGCGGTCAACGTGGCTTGAAACCTGAAAGTGAGGAACAGATTGGGTTCTGGTGGAGCTTACGTCACTGGTGAGAGAGCAGGAAAGCTTTTGAATCCTCCTCAGTCCCCCCCGTCAGAGAGAGAGAGAAGGGGAGAGAGCGCAGAGAGAGAGAGAGAGAGAGAGAGAGCTCTCGCTTTCCTCACACGGTGATGATCGCAATCCCGGCGGTCCGATCCCCAGCGCTCCCTCGTCGCCGCCGCCGCCGCACCGCTTTCCATCCAGCTCTGTGACTTTAAGAGAGGAGGGTTGGAGTCGCGGGGGACCCGGTCCGGATGGGAGTCGCAGTGCCTCCCCGGTTCGACGGTGGAGCGGTTCCCACATGGTGTGCGTCTCTCGTGACAAGGTGGTGTCGGAATCGCTGAGGTCTCCCAGACTGGCGCGAAGATGGTCGGAACGCTTCTCCTAGCCCTGTTCTGGTCGGCGGCCGTCGCGGAGACTCCCCAGCGGCTCTCGCCGGTGCAACAAACGAATCGAGTGGCCGAAAGTCGTGACTACTATCACTGGCGACAGGAGGTGAAGCGACAGCAGTACAATTACCGACACGAACAAAACCATCACGGTCGTCACGTGGGCGAACAGAGCCTACGAACTGATAACATTCGCTATCTCACGAGCAACGAGTTGCCCATCTCTGTGCATCGAGACCGATACCACGCTTGGGAGCGGTATCGCGACCGTAAGTACTAAGTCTAGGATTTCTCCTCGCCCCCGCCGCATCGCGGCGAAGATGAATGGATGCGGGAGCGTGCATTGTACGAGAAGAGAAAGAACGTCGCGGAAAAAAACGTGCGGTAGTCGTTGGAGAAGATGAATGCGGTCCGGCACTGCGGCTGTCACTTTTCTCTCCCCTTTCCATACGTCTCCGCCGTCTAATGGGAATTTCGTCATGTCGTGATTCGCATGACCCAGCCCATTCATTTTTCCGTCTAACCCCTGAGTCCCGTTCGGTAAGTTGCCTCATCGCGACCGGACCACACCGTACTCAGCCGGCGAT
The DNA here is from genome assembly GCA_905338385.1 of Darwinula stevensoni. Taxonomy (NCBI): domain Eukaryota; kingdom Metazoa; phylum Arthropoda; class Ostracoda; order Podocopida; family Darwinulidae; genus Darwinula; species Darwinula stevensoni. The sequence goes on from CAJPEV010002012.1 coordinate 12,039, forward strand.
CCCCGTGCTTGCTCGTTCGGTTCGACCGTGGGGCAAACTCCGCGTCCGTCGATGTAGTTGCATTTACACGAGACCCCCCTATATAGTTTCACCTTAGGACCTGTCACTGGCACGAGAGGGGAGGATATTAATACATCGTATGTGTTTATTTGCATAATTGAAACGCCTGCGCGGTTTCAGTCCCCTCTGCCACTTCCACGTTGACAGATGTAATGATCGAGTAAAGTAATTAGACCCGGGAATAAGCAAGTTTGGTTACGGCTGCAGTCTCCGTTCCGATGCCGCGCCTGGGAAACCTTGTAGCGTTCATGGCAGGTTGTTTTTTTTTTCTCTTTTTGTTTTTCCTTCCCCGATTAGATAATCAGTCTCAGGTGGAGTAACAGAGGAACAGTGGTACTAACTAGGCGGCAACGAGAAGATGGAGCGGCTGGGCTTTGACGGCCTGTTTATTTTCTCAGGAACTTTCTGTCAGAGCGCTCTGGTTCAGTTGCATTGAAAGGGAATGGCACATGAAGCGCCTGTCCTTCGATAGGATAAGCTCCTTTGAAGGCTCTCCTCTATGCACTCTTTTTCTTTGCCTCCTGTCAGGCGAGCTTCATTTGGCTGTTTATGTCTCTGGGATCTCCTTCAGACTGGGTCAAGGAGGGTGAACGTCTCGAGTCCAAAACACATCCAGCTTGACGGATGGGAATTTTTTTTTTTTTTTTTTTTTCCGGAGAGGTGGGTGTTGTCGCGGTCGCGGCGATGGACGATTGCGGGGCGTCCGTCGTTCGATGCATTAGGAGATTTGTGGCCGTTGTGCCGTGCGTGCCCGTTGTTCTCTCCGTCGACGGCTTAATGGGTTTTCGAAGCAGTGGGACCGGATGGTGAAAGGGAACGATCTCGATGGGACGAGACGCCCGGGGAACCCCGTGAGGTGCGTTCGTGATCGCGATGGATATCTCAATTCGTCGGCACCTTCGAAGCGTGCTGTTGTCATTAGGGGCGGGCCGCGAAATCGGGGGGAGTGGAATTATTACTGTTTCACAATGGGAACCCAAAGAAGCGATTGTGAGGTTGCACGTTTGGCGATCCTCTTAACACCAGATGGCGCTTTAACTTTCTTTCTGCACGTTTTTTTCTTCCCGAACGTGACGGATGGTAAGGTAGGTTTCAGCTGCTTCCAAAAATGCGAGCGGATAACGAATCAGCTGGACACAAGGTGGAAATGCCATGCGACTTGCGAATCGGGCTCTCAGGGCTTCTCCGATAAAGACGATTATCAAAAAGAGAGATGAGGATTGGGTGATGAAGCGATTTCTCAGGCCTCTTAATCTCGCGTGCCCACATCCTCGTGGCAGGTGTCGACAATCCTAAGTGCAGGGGGAGGGGGAGGGGGGAGAAAGGCAGAGGAGGAGGAGAGGTTTTGGACTTATGAACGGGAATTTCGCGCCGGAGATCACCCCGAAAGGGGTCAAGCCCCCCCCCTCGTCCCATTGCACATGCTTGCGACGTACCTCCTCGCTTTCCGTCTCGTGACTCATCTGATCAAAATTCCGACCGTGTGTTTCCGTTTATCTATCGTGCGTTCCCATTTGCGCGGTCGTAGCTCATTTTCGCCAGACCCGAGATCCGTCTTCGCTTTCCCGCATTCCGACACGGAACGGAGCGATTAGGGGCGAACCGGTGCAGCGCCGCGCTATTCGGCGACGAGGCAGGTCAGAGGTCGCGCGATGACTCATCGCTTCGCGAAGCGTCCCCGCTCCCTCGAGGCTCGTCATCGGGAGCTCTTGGGTGTACCGCGCGAAATCCTCCATCGCGGTCCTTGGGGCCTTGATCTCATTCGGCTCCTTTTTCTTCTGAGATGAGCGCATTGTTCGGTCCTCGCGTGCTACACCCGGTTTTGTTCCCCAGTCGTTCGTTCTTCCTTCCCTTTATTTCTCCCCTTCACCCATGGCTGGATCGTGGGTGGTGTGAGGCGTTCCGGTTGCCTCCGACTTTTATTGCGTGCACGGCTTTACGGTCGGAACGATGCGTGTGTCCCTGGGCCAGAAGCGTTTCAGGCTTCGGCAAGGGCCCGGTGGGATCGCCTCTTGTGCCGAGCTCGCTTCCACGATCCTCGTTTCGTTTTCGACGTTTTCATTGCTTCCGCTCGACGGCGAAGATGGGAGGCGTTGAGAGGGGTGGTGGCAGTTTTCACGCGTGGCACAAACAGCCTGTTTTTTTCTTCCTTTTCTTCCTTTTCTTCTTTGTCGTAATAAAGTTCCTCTTGTGTCGAAACACGTCTGAGTAATTCGCAAAGCTTTTGTCATGCTAATGAAGCCAGGGGCCGTCCGACGGTTCCACGTCCCATTTAGTCGCCTGATGGCGGAATTCGTGGGGGTCAACCCGACAATGCTTCGTTATCCCCTTTTATCTCCCGGTCATTCTATTCGGAATTCTTTTTATTTTTGCAGCTGCAGTGAAAAGTTGAATTAGACGCGCCATGCCTCCCGCGTCTCAGAGCGATAATCAATTGGTTGCGTGCCGTACGAAAGTGTACAAGATCCCCAGGGAGAATTCAGGCATCTGACTCTACTGTGACGCCCATTTTATTTATATTTTCCTTCCACTTCCATGGAAACCAATCACTGAGCTACCTCGATCTCTAAATTTTCCTTACTAGATGAAACTTAGCCATTTGGCATCGACTTACGAGACAGTCTCGTAGCTGTACTTTGGATATGAAATTTTCACGGTGTATTGATGTATGCTGTATACGTGTATTACATGATTGTAAGAATAGAATATAAAGTAAATAAACATCTCTCAAGTTAATTGCTAAAATGCGGTACGCGAGCAACTGAATAAAGACAACGCCAAAATCAACGTGGAACCAGTCATTCCGCGTTCCTTCTAAAATCCCTCGGAAGCTCCGATTTATTTTTGCCAGCTCTTCTCGTTGGGGGACTAGTGAGCACGACAGAACGGAATTCGGTCCAGATTACTCGCGTTCCTGTGGAGTGACCTCACGATGCAAGGGAAATGATTCATAATCGCATGAAGTACTCGAAGAGGAAGGAAACGGAAAATGTTCCCGACTGAATGTGTTTTTTTTCTCTCTCTCTCTTGCCTTCGCAGAGTGCCGGTGCAACGAATTGGGATCTCTGGGGAACCGGTGCGATCCAGTCACCGGTCAGTGTCCTTGCAAGCCGCATGTCGGAGGGACTTCATGTGACAAATGCAATGTGAGCCCCTCGACATACAAAGCTCTGGGTAGACCATGCGAATCTGATGATTAACAGATAAGACCTGCATTGTGTATTTGTATTTGTTCGTATTAACGTAACTCATTGTTGTTAGATGCTCATCGTCTGTTTGATTTCGAGCACGAGCTGATACATAAGCGTGTCATTTCCCTTGCAAACGGTACAACAAATGCGCGAAAAACTTTATTTTTATTTATATTTTAATATTTACAGGTATTTATTCTTTTTTTTTAATTACTGTTAAATGAGTAAAATAACCGATAGCCACCAGTTGGTATTCGTCAGTTATGATCATAGCGTTCCGCGCCTGCACTAAGGATGGATCGAATGATGACTAATATTTTTAGAGGGGGTATTGGAACTTGGGATCGCGGAACGGGTGCCAGAAGTGCGACTGCGACCCCCGGGGAACCGCAGGAGGCGCTTGCGACCCGGAAACCGGGCGCTGCATCTGCAACGAGGGGGTCGGGGGAGAGCGGTGCGACGAATGCCTCCCCGGATACTTCGGCTTCTCGCCGCGAGGATGTCGCAGTGAGTCCGTCGGTCGCGACCGCGCGCGGTGGGTCTAAGCGGCGGTGTCACTTGGTTTTGCTTTCTTCTCCGGTTTTCGTCAGAGTGCGAGCCTTGTGATGCGCCGGGGCATTTCTGCGACCCCGACACCGGGAGGTGCGTCTGCCCTCCGTTCACGGAGGGACCTCATTGTGAAAGATGCGAGCCGGGGGCTTACAATTACGACCCAGTCCGTGGCTGCGAGGTGAGTTATGACATTTTCAGCGGACGTTTCGGGTTGACTCATCCTCGTTTGTCACGATTCCCGGTCCTCTCGTCCCCGTCAGCCGTGTCGGTGCACTGGGGAAGGTGCGATAAAGCATCGATGCAATCCCCTGACGGGGCACTGCGAGTGCATCCGAGGCTTCGCCGGGCCCAACTGCGATCGCTGCGACGTGGGCTACTACAGCTACCCCGATTGCTCGCACTGCGACTGCAATCCACCCGGGACTCGGCCCGAGGCCTGCCTCGCGGACAACATATGCCAGTGCAACGAGAGAGGAGAGTGCCCTTGCAAAGTCAGGCCCAGCATTTCTTTTCTCTTTTTGTATTTCAATGTCAAGTACGAATGCCAACCCTATTCTTCCTTTTGAATAGAAAAATGTGGTCGGAAAGCAATGCTGTGACTGTCGAGAGGGCAGTTTTGGGATGGACAAGGACAATCCAGACGGCTGCTCCGAATGTCTCTGCTTCGGGAAGTCCAGCAGGTGCTCTCAAGCACCGTACACATGGTCTCAGGTACGAAACGCAGTAAATTGCTTTTATGAAACCCAGGAATTAATCAATCTGGAATGAGTCGGTCGGAGGGAATGTGTAATTCGAATCTTCCCAAGGTTGAGGACCCCTCCCTTCCGTTTCCTCTTTCAGGGATTCATTCCTCGTTTGAATGAACGAGAACGCTGGAACTTGGATTCCTCTTACCAGGGTTTGTTTCTGTATTGCTCTGCTGCATTTTCAGCAACGCGTTCCGGTGTGCAGATACCTTTTTCTCGAGTACAAGCGCTGGCACCGCCAGGAGGCCAGACAGGGGCACTTCATTCCACGGATTTCCCCGGAAGTCGATTTCATAAACGTAGGCCGAAAGTAGTTTTCCATGAGTCAACGTGTACTCTGTGGGCTGTCGCACTGCACCGTGTCTGATCCACTCGTCGCCGCCTCTCGTGCACTCGTCTTCGTGAGGAGAGGCCGTTTTCTTGAGCTTGGTCTCGATGCACATGCCTGCTTTTAGATTTTTTCAAAGACTAGACTCGTTTGCAGTAGTATCAGCATCTATAGGTTTTGTATGTGCTATCCCGAGATCTGTATGTTTGTAGGTAGCAGTACAATGTTGGTGTATGCGTCCTTTTGTTATGTTCATAGTCTCGAGTTTCCATCAACTGGAGAAGAGACTTGCCGTTGTTCAAGCTGAGAATAACAAGTGTTGCACCCTTGTGCCATTACAATAAACATTGATAGGGAAGTGTGAGTGGCGTAGCTCTTAGATATTCTTTTCCTTTGCTCGAAACTGACACAACCACTCTGAATTTTGCTGCAATGAGCACTATTCTGCTGTATTGTTGTCCCTCTTACTTAGTGTTGTGTGTGACGTTGTTTCACGAAGGATTTTTTAAATGCATTGCTTCATATTGCTTCTGCTTGCTTGCATTTGGCAAAAAATACTTGCTTTACACCTGATAATGTAGGTTTAAGATGCCAAAACCTCTCAGGATCTAATGCCACCATGAGGTTTGGAGTTTTTTTGTTGCTGTTTTTAAAATATATTTTTTTGTTTTATACCTGCAGAACAACCACCACTCTTTTGTTTCATATTATTCTTAGTTTGGTAATGGTTTTATGACCATCTTTGCAGTATGCATACCCAAGGATCCAAGAGGCAATCTTGAACCGTGGAGAGGACGTACAGTTAAATGCAACCAATGGACTCCGTGTCATCCCTAATGATGACGGTGACGTCCAGATGAAAGTTTCCCACATCTTCGATACCCCCATATACTGGCAGCTGCCAGCACCTTACCTCAGAGACAAAGCAAGTTTCAACTTGCATTTAATCATACAGTATGGGTAAATTATATGTGTTTGCTTGGGTGTTGAATCACAATATATTTTCCCCCCAAGGTGCTATCTTACAACGGTTACTTACGCTTCCGAGTGGAGAGTGAAGGTGGTCGATCACCATTCTCTAATCAAATATTGGCAACATATCCTTTGGTTCAATTGCAAGGCAACTGGAAAATCATTTTGGAGCATTTCCCTACGGAGTCAGAATATCGTAAAGATTTCTACGTTGTCAAGTGAGTGAAATGTTTCTGTCTAGTTCCTATTCATCCCTATTGATATTGGATATTTAAAAAAAAATCTATTGCAGACTAGAGCTGGAATGTAGCCAATGGAAGAGTTTGGGAGGGTTGGACTTCCCCTAAATTAGATGTAATGTAAGGGAGAATGTATGAATGAATAGAATGCAGTAAGGATGAGAGAGATCCCAGTGCTAGTGTGAATGTAACTATGACACAAATCAACACCACTTCTAGGACAGGGACATGTGGATGTAACAATTCTTGTTGCTTTCTAAGTTTCCCTGCAGAGAACCTTTCAGGGCGTAAAATACATTGTGCCAGATAACCATGGACCCTGCCTGTGAGAGTGGGATGAGGCCTCTGCGTAATCAGCCATGGCTTTGTAATGCTAATACAGGCTCTTTTTTGCATCTCTTGTGTAGACCTCACTATGGTGCAGTCTTGCTGAAAAACAACTTGATTGTAGTTGTAGAATGGGTTTTTTCAAACTATTAACAAATGCCCATTTATAAGCATATTATATTTAAAAAATATATAAATAAGACATATAAACATAGTTGCTCCTTTGCTCCTGTGTGTGTATGAAGGTTGCATGAATCGGCGTGGAGGAGTCGAAACAATCCTGGGGCACCTGTCACTCGGAAGATGATGATGGTAGCCCTGCAAAATTTGCAGCATATTCTCATTCGTGGCACCACTGCCGCTGATGTTTCCAGAGCCAGGTGGGATCCTTGAACCAGGGCTGAGCTTAGTTTTAGGATAGGACTGATCCATACCTGAAAACGATGGTGATTTTGCAGGCTGAGTGATGTGAACCTGGATGTCGCTGTTCCTGCATTGGATCCATCCTTGAAAGAAGCAGTGGGAGTTGAACTTTGTGAGTGCCCTCCTGAGTATAATGGTACTTCATGCCAAGATCCTGCCAGAGGTTACTACAGATGGAGAAAACCTAAATACTTGGAGAGTCAAGAGATTTTTGACCTTGTTGGGATATCTCGTAAGTGCGACTGCAATGGCCATGCATTTGAGTGTGATCCAGAGACTGGTGACTGCATTGTGAGTGACGTTTTGGCTCAATCAGTGAAATTCCCTTTTTGGTCTCCCTCCATTGACTTTCATTCCTGACTTATGGCTTGTTTCAGAACTGTGGAGGGAATACAGAAGGTTTACATTGTGATAAATGTAAACCTGGATACTATGGAGATCCAAGCAAAGGCCCTTGTAAGCCTTGTGCTTGCCCATCTTTAGAAAGGAACTTTGCTGACACATGTCGCTCCGACCCCTACGCTGGCTACGTTTGTAATTGCAGAACAGGATATGCTGGTGAAAAGTGTGACAGGTGACTGCAGTAACATTTCCTTCATGAAATGACCCATGAAATGGAATCCAGAAAGTTTAATAATTCTTATTCCATTCAGGTGCGATTATGGATTCTATGGGGATCCATTGGGACCTGATGGGAAATGTCATCCATGCAATTGCAATCCATATGGGAGTGTGAGTCAACAGTGTGATGTTCGTACTGGACAATGTTCCTGTAGGCAAGGAATTTCAGGTCGAGACTGCACTATCTGCAAGCCAAGGCATGTTATGACAGAAAAAGGTTGCACATGTAAGTGTTCTTTCCAAATGCATTGAATCTGATGCAGATCCAGTTTAAAAGGTTTACCAAATTGCAACTTTAAAGGGGGAGATCAGTTGTGAATTGAGAATTTTTATTTTCTGCATGAACATATCTATCCCCCTCATTCTCACCCTGACTTCCATGTCAGTAATTGGAGCATTCATTTTTTAAATTTATTTGGATGCATTATATTAATAATAATTAAATTAATAATGATATTCCCTCTATTAGAGCTGTCATGCTGCTTTCCTCAATTTGAGCATGATTGTCACTTTTCATGCCATATTCAGAACTTTATACCTGGTTTTTAATACCTGGTGAACCTTGTTTATGCTGACATGCAGAGAAATGGAGGACAGTTTAATAATTTGTAGTTTTTCCAATTGTGTAAGAGAAGGAGAGTTGCTCTTGCTTACAGTTTGTGAATGGTAGTTATTGTGCTTCTTGCAGCTTGTGACAATGATTGTGAAGGAGTATTGCTGAGGGATCTAGATCAGCTTGAAATTCGTCTGCAGCAAGCCAACATAACAGGGATCATTCCTGCCCCATGGCGCCGCCTCAATAATATCAATAATGAGACTATCTACCTTAGATACAGGTTTGTCTCTTGGCATTCTTAGGACTTCACCCTTTTGTCTTAATTGTGTAGTGAAGAGAGAGAGAGATCTTAGAGGTTTAGTTCTTGAATTCATTCAAATTCTTGTATATGTATATATATATATATATAGATTGAACCTCATGGGAGAACTGCAAGGATTGCTCACTGGACAAATTTTTCAGTCAGAGCTTTTCCCTACTGCTGATGGCCTTATGCAGAGGGTGAGTCTCATCTTTATGAACAATTTTTTTGTTTTCATGTTCTGTACAGATATAAAATTTCATCTTTGTAACATATAGGCTGTGACAACTCTGCAAGAGGCTAAAAATGCAATTCATGAAGGTGCTTCCACAGGAGAAGATGCTCGAGTAGCACTCCTAGAAGTCAGGCGACTACAACAGTACATACATTGTGAGATTTCACACTGCTGATCTTTTATGAATCATCTGCTTCATGGCAGTAGTCTGAAGCATCTTCTCATTCCTATAACAGCCATTGTGGAAGGATTGCAGAATTATGCCATTGGACAGACACAAGACTCATTCAGTCTGGAGAGAGCATTGGCAGAGGCTGAGGCCATTCTGAGAGAGCTGCAAGATCGTAACTTTGGCCCTTGGTTTTCTGAAGCTGGCCGAGAACTGAGGACTACTCAGGAATTCCTTACCTTCATCAAGGAACTTTTCTTTGATGTGGATGCTATCAGGAAGGCTCAAGATGCTCTAGATGACATTAGTGCTAGGCTGAGAGACCTCATGAATTACTTGGAAAAAGTCAAGAAAGAGCTCCTCTCCGCTGAAACCATGAACAGAGAACACCTAAAACTTTTGAAAAGCATCCAGCAGAGCCTTATTGACATGAATGGTCTCCAACTTCTTATCACTGAAGTGAATCAGAATTCAACTGTCATTCTAAGGCAGGCCACTAAACTTCTTGATGATGCAGAACTTCAGTACCAGGTAGCTTTTGGCTTGGTATCCATGTTAGTGTTGAAACATCCATATCCAGGATCATTCCATACAATTTCACTCCCTACTACAGGACCTTCAAGAGTTGTTTGAACAACTTTTGGATGCATATGGTCGGTGTGAAATTGAAGAAGCACTTTTGAGTCGTCTTCTCCCTGAGTATGCAGAAAAATATGTCAGAAGAGCCAAGGAACATGCTCAATTACTCTGGCAACAAGCACAACACTTGATGGAGTGAGCATGACTCTTTCATATTTTGAATTTCACCTCTGAGCTCATGGTATTATTTTTTTTTCATTCATCCACCATATTTTCTTCTAGTCAGTTCACTGCAACTCAAGTAGTTGCACAATATGCTGTCCAAGCTGCTGAAGCATACAAAAACATTGTAATGAGTCTAAAAGAGGCAAGAGAAGCTGCTGAAGATGCCAAAAGAACTGCCCAGCAAGCATATGACAAAGTAAGTGATTAGAATGGGATCTCATCTATCTGTTAGTCTGGAATTCTAACACTTGAATATTCATAGGCATATCCTGATAAACAAGAATCACCTGTGAGAGCTGCTGAAAGATCAAGAGGTGAATCTTCCTCCCTGCTGAGAAAAGCTCAAGACCTGATTGCAAGGCTGGAGGCACTTAGGAAAGCATTGCGAGAGGAAGATGGGAGAATAGATTCAGTTGAGAAGACTCTGACACAAATCAGAGTTCGGATCCAACAGATATACATTAAACTTCAATCTCTAGAGGGTAAGAGAGCTCTTGCAGTCTTTAAATAGATAGAACTGAGTTAAACAGGTATGACTCCAGATCATCCAGCCCATATTAGCTCTATGTCTCAGAATATATTATTGTATGGAGTTTGCAATTACCTCAAGTCAGAAATATATTTTTGTGGATCATCTCATTCTATAATTATTTCAGTTATTTATTTGTTGGTCTATTTCTCAGATCTCAAAGAGAGAGGTCAAAAGGCACTGAAACTTGGCAATGATGCTCACTTCCTTGCAACAAAAGTGCTGGATGAAGCCATGAACATCACCATTTGGATTGAGACTCACATTCGGGTCAAATTGGAGTCATTACAGTCAACCCAACTTGCAAATCTCATCAGTATTTCAAAGACAAGTATGTCATCTTCCCCCTCTCTGCTGCCGTTTTTTTTATGTATTATGTTTGAAGCATGTTGGATTGATCCTTGCAGTTGAGAATATTGAGATGAAGAGAGAAGAAGGCACTCGGAAGTCAAAGCCCCTTTCTCAGCTTAAGAAGAAAATCATGAAACAGAGCGAGAAAGTCTCTGATCTCATCAAAAAACTTAAGCAGAAGATTAAAAAAGCAAGACAAGTTGCAACTGAGGTAGGTGAAATTCAAGCATTGTTATTTTTGATGCAGTCACCATTGTTGATATTACCAGGCCAATGCTATGGCAGAACTTCACTTCTTCATCCTTAATCAAAGTGCTAGAGATGTTCATGAAGTGGAATTTCTTGCAAACTCTATTTGAGAAACAGTACAGCCAGTCATGCAATCAGGATTCTTGTCTCCCATCCTCGTTGGTGGTTTTGGACAGGAAGGGGGATCTGTACCTCCCCCTCAAAACATGAAACTGAATTCTTGTTCAACTATCCTCTGTCATTATTCTGTATAGATCCCTGTGTCCATTGAGCATTCAAGGAGGAGTAGCACCTGCCAGAGGATGTTCCTCATACCATCGTTGAAGAACTCCACTTCCACCTCCATTGAGATCTCGTTTGCTGCACATAAAATGGAGGACAGCCTACTTTTGTACATTCCAGGATTAAGTGTAAGTTTATTCTATAGCATATCTAAGCTTCTCTTCATTTGAACTCAGCAAAATATGAGAGTTTGGTTCCAACTTAGAGGTGCTTGAGTCCTTGAATTTCTGTTTTGCCTTCAGAATGAAGAATTTATGGCACTTGAGATGGTGGATTGGCAAATCCATTTCCACTGGAACCTTGGAGGTGAGACAGGAACTATCAGGCATCCAACAAATATCACTGCTAATCCTGACTACAGAATTGGTGAAAAGGGATGGTATCACATCTTAGCAGAAAGGTATGAAAGAGTTCAACTTGCATTTCTCTTCCTCCTATTATGGAAAATACTGAACTTTTTTCTTCTTGATTGGTATGAGCAGGATTGGTAACATAGGGAAGCTGACTGTTGAGTCATCGAAAGATACTAGAAGGAGGAGTGGTATTCTGGAAGGAAGGTCAGGGGGAGAAGGATATACAGTATTCAATGTTCCATTGAATCCAGTCATATATGTTGGAGGTAAACCAGGGACACCAAACTCAGCAATTCGCTCCAATAAGTTCTTTGGATGCCTCCATTCTCTCATCATCAACAATGAAAAGATTGGCCTCTGGAATTTTTTTACATCTAAGGAGACAATTGAGGACAATAGCCACCCATATCAATGTAATGCTTGTCTGGAAGGGTAAGTATTGTCATTGTCATATTTGCTAGGTTTGAAAGAGCAATTCTTGTTTCATCTTCATGTTCTTTCCTTATCAAGGCCTACTGGTGTAGCAGCTAGCAGCTACCACTTCAATGGCGAAGCCTACTCTGAACTCAGCCCTGTCAGAATTCAAAAACCTTACTTTGGAGTAGTCTTGGATTTCCGTACTTTTGAAGCGGCAGCCCTCCTTTTTCTAAGTGTCAATGATGCAGCTGTCAGTCAAAATATTTTTATTCTTTAGTTGTGGAACAAGTACTTTCTCATTTATAATATTGCTGCTTTCCTCACTTCATACAGGATGAATCTGTAATGCTGGGACTCCAAGAAGGTAAAGTGGTATTCCAAGTGACCCGCAACCACACAGTCTTGAAGATCACCTCACAGTATCATTATAATAATGGTGAATGGGTCAAGGTGGAGGCATTAAGTGATGGAGAAAGAGGTAAGAATTTAATGGCGAAACATCAAGCACCCTGCTAGCAGGATCAAAGCATTCCATTTGCATTGGACATGAATCTAGAATCTAAAATGACTTCATAATTATGCACATTTGCTGCTTTGAACTCACTGGTGAACTTGGTGTGAATATATATCGTATTTACTCGAGTATAGTGCGCCACCGTGTATAAGGCGCACCCCCCTATTTCGTAGCGAAAAGTGTCTGACAAGGGAGATAAGGGGTAAAGCCGGTCGTGAGGTCGGTCGATTCTCATTTCTTATTCACTGTCCTGACCTTTATGGAGGGGGGTCAGTCATCCCTCAGTATCCCTAACGTTCGTTTTATTAATCCTTGAAAATGGATGGAAATGTACGGCGAAGTTACACAGCTGCAGAGAAATCAATGTGATTCAGGAAGCGAAGGAGTTGGGCATCCGTATAATAGGTCGTAAGTATGACATTGAGGAAAGCTGTATACGGAAACGGATGGAGGTGAAGGCCGAAATTGAGCCGGGCTCTGAAGAATCTCATGGCCTTTCGAGGGAAAAAGGGATCATTTCCGGTGATCAAGAAGGAAGTGGCCGAATACGTGAAAGAGTGAGTCCGTACTTCTGTAGTAAAATCCTCGATGAAGCATACCGCCAAAACATTTCGCTTCGTTCTGGCGCTGTTTGCCGGTTTTTGGCCTCGAAAGGATGGTCTATGTGTAAAACTAGAGTGATCTAGACGCGAACCCGTACGATGGCAAGAGCAAACGGGATCTCCCATCGAAAATTCAATGCATCATGAGGAGGCGATTCATGATGCGAGTTGAATTTTCTCTTCGTCGGAAAACCTCAACGGCTCAAAATTTTTCATTATTCAATTCATCTTCAATTTCATCCTCGGAGGAGGAGGAGGAGGAGGAGGATGAAAGCTCCGCGAATTAATTTACCACGCTGCCAGACACCTCAGATTCCAATTCCGAAACCGAACGAAGTCCGCGAATCGACGCAGCCACTCCCTGTTTACTGTTTTATTATAATAATATTATATTTCCTCTGTTCTGAATAACTCCAGACACTGTTTCCGCCTCAAGTGACCAATATATACGCTTTAAAAAAAATTTATTAAAAAAGATCATTTTTTCCCTCGAGTATAAGACGCACCCCCTCATCAAACACAAAATAAGTATTTAAAATATACGCCTTATACACGAGTAAATACGGCACATCCAAGAAGCTTGTTTTATAGGAATGAGCCAAACCCATGTATGTATGTTTGCTGTAGTTCATAACAGGTTCCTGAGAACATAGAATTCGTTTTTGGCACTATAGGCTCCAGGCTTCTGAGGGCATGGAGCCCCTTTTCTTTTTTATTGAAAAAAAAGGTAAATATGTTCCTGTAGAAACAAGTAGAGACCTACCAGTAGGACTTCAGTGGCAGCTCATCTCTTGAATGATCTTGAAATTAACGTTCTTGTTCAATTGTCATCCTAATTTGGTCCTGCCACCAGGATTCTGCTGTAATCATTCTGTCATTGAAATGAATTGTTCAGGTTTTGTTTCAGTTCTTGCTCAAAAGTAATTACAGCAGCAAACTTTTATGCTTATAGGGAAATTGAAAGTTGGAATGGAAGACCTCACAAGGCATAGTAGCCCTTCAAGTAGCAGGCCCCTTGATTTTGAGAATCACATGTTGTACCTGGGAGGAGTGCCTCCTGACTTCCAGTTTCAAGAACTCTACCAGACTCTCATGCTGAAAGGTCTTCGTGGTTGTCTGAAAGACATATCTGTGGCTGATCTGAAGCAGAATCCTCTGCAAGGGAATTACTATGGTATCAAGAGGAAATGCGAGCACCCAGTATGTACCATTTCTCATGGTTCCTTACTTCTCATTCTTTTAGCTTTTCCCTATGGATGGAAGTCACTCTGTTTACAAAATCATATCATCGTATCTTCTGCTGATAGAATTTATCTTATCTCTGTAGGAAAGAAATCCACACAAGAAGTATTGAATACTTGGTGGGGATTATTATTTTTGGTGGGGGTCATTATTTCTCATTTTGGGGAGTATCAGTACACTGGGTCTGACAAAAAAAAAGACCAATTACTTTTAACCTAAACATCTCTGTTCCCATTGGAGCTATTTTCATGAAACTTTCACAAAGCATATATGCTTCCAACTGATGAATAATTTTATCCAAATTTGTGGGGCCAAGACGACACTATCAATAATTATTAAAAAGAAGCTAGATATTGGGGATGAACAAAAGCTCCTGCTGGTAGTGGGGTGAAGGAAACACTTGAGTGCTGTCCTTCCTGGTCAGGAAGACCATCTTGAACTCATCTTCGATTTAAATTCATTCTTTGGGCTGATCACGCCCAATGAATAAGCAAATGAATCTTTGAGCACCAATTCAGATAATTTTCTCCAAGTTCTTCAGAATTTCCATTGGTTGTTGGAAGAGATTGTTTGAGATGTGGACTAAAACCGAGGACTGCCTCAAACATTCTCCTCCATTAATCAGGAAAATTCTGAATCAAGTTTGAGAAAACTCTGGATTGGTAGTCATTGATTCGTCTGCTATTCATTTGGAATAAGCTCATGAAAATCATCTGCAAGAGATGACCAGCCAAAGAATAAATTTAAAAAATGGAAGAAGAGTTTGACATGGTCTTGATGACCAGGAAGGACAGTGCTCAAATGTTTCCTCCACCCCACCTCCAGCAGGAGCTTTTGTTCATTCTCAATTCCTAACTTCTTTTCAATATTTGCTGATGGTATAGCTTTGGTCTCACAAATTTGGATGAACTTTTAGGAATCAGTTGGAAACATACATATGCATAGTGAAAGTTTTGTGGGAATAGCTCCAGGAAGAGCAGAGATATTTAGGTTAAAAATCGTTGGTCTTTTTTTCATACTCTGAATGTTTCAGCAGCAATAAGATGTTCCTGTTTGATGATTTAGGTTGAAAAAGAAGTGAAGATGGATGGAAGGGGCCATTTCAACATGATAGTGGAACCTCTCAAGAGTGAAGGAAGCTTTGGATTTATCTTCCAAACTGGGGCTCCTCAGAGTCTTCTTCTCTTCTCAGTTGAGGATGCACCAAAGGTGAGCTATGTACTGTGAAAATACTCCATGAGAATTGTAAATAATAGTTGCATTGGTGTTTGCTTTAGAAAATTGAAAGTTTGTGAAGTTTAGGAACAAGACAGAGCTCAGTTATGAGCTTTCAGCTCTTTGAATCTTCACAAGGACTAAAAGAGCTGAATGAGAACAAACCAGAAGCACTGATGCTAAGTTAATGATGTTAATGTTTTTGGTGGTGTCTAAAGAAAAGATGGTACAAAAGAACTGGATTCTAGTTTTTTCTTTATACAGTCTAGTCCCAAAACATTTATTAGCTGTGGGAGAAATCTTCCTCTTATTTCAAATTCCAAGTAAACAGGAATGCTGAGGAATACCTGTCCCCCAGGTTTCTATTTTCCCTCCAGTGACATTCCCTTGTGGGTGCCCTATTTGTTTCAACTTCCTTGTTTCTACTCAGCTTTGCATCTCAAAGCCCTAGACAATATTTATGTTTACACATCATTTACATCATTGTCTATTACCTCTATCCATCTGAATTCTGTATCAGTGAAGCTAGGAGAAGGTTTGGTGACAGATTTGTAAATATCTTCAGGGAATTTGAAATCAGAAAGGAAGGGAATCAGAAAGGAGATTTGAAGCAGGAACTGAATCCCATCTACATCCAATGCAATCACCCCAATCACACCTTCTGAAGCATGCAACTGCAAGTGTTATACCACACACCCTCCCCCAGGGTTGTGATCATTGCCACAAAAAAGTAATTCATTGTTGTTGCCCCTTCCTTTCCAAGAAAATGTAATTTAGTTACCATTATTATTTACTTCTTTCAATAGTAACTGTTTGTCATTTTATACCATTACTCATTACTTTGAACCTTGAAACTTCAAAAACTCATCCAGCAGATCAAGGGAAAACAAACTTGGAGCTGCCATCTCCAATGACCACCTCCAGCTAAGGTGCAGTGATGATGAAGGAGAGATATCCTTTCATAAAACTGTAGTTGAGGGGGAGGGGGCTAGGAACACAAGCAGGGATATATTGTGATTTTAGGCACCCATAAGCAAAATGTATGCCCATTCATATGCTCCACTTTCATTTGTTTCTCAACACGTTTCTCTCAACGTTTCTATTGTGCCATTTGAGAGGTAAGGAGCTGGATGAAGGGCTGGAACTCAATGATTGCATTAGGTTTATGGAAAAATCATGTGGTTGACATGCATCCAGTGGTGGATACAGACATTTTTCATAGGGGGGGGGTGGTTCCCCACCTCCCCTCTGCCTTCCACCACTCCCCTCCCTTTCACCTTTTTCATTTTTTGTCTTTGGTAAAAACTTGAATATCTATTTCACTGGCCCCAATAAAAATTAATGTAGAAACTATAAAAAAGAAAAATATATAGAATGCCAACCTGGCCCTCCCTGGATCTGCCACTGCATGCATCATCTGTTATTGAGCACTAACTGCAAATGATTATTACAGCTTTGTTGTAATAGCAGCACTGTCCATTATTTAATGGAATCTGGAACATTTTATTGTCTTGTGCCACATCTAGGTAAATGAAATGGGTGAAAAATCTCATTACTGAGTTTGATAACATCTTTACTGTGAGACATGACTTGTAATGCTTTACTGCACAATCCAATCTTCCCCAAAAGCCAGATACTCATACAGGAATTGTCTCAAATTAAGATTCTTTCATCCATGCCTTGTTTAGATCTTGGTTCATTTTCTCCATCTACTTGCTCCTTCTATGTCATTTAATACTCCTCTTTCAATCCTTGACAAAAGCTCGATGAGCCAGAAAATTAAATCTTCTCTGTGTCTCTCATCTCCAATGCTAATGTTCTTAGTCTTGATGGCTGTATTTTATCTGTGGCCACTAGTGACAATAAAATACTGTACGTTGTATGGGTCCTTTTAACACCTGGCAGAACTACTGGTGTATTTTGCTATGGTCAGCATGATTGGAAAAATACAAACTTTTTTTAAGTTATGGATATGCTCTTGATTGTAAAAAGAGAGAATGAATCTGGATGAAATTGGGAAATTTTTAACTTGAAAAAGGTCCTTATATCCTAAATCATAATAAAGAGAATCTAGTCATGAGAAAAGGGGACTCTAAAGTAAATTTTCCTTAATTTTGGATGCCAGAAATTAGGAAGGGACCAGTATGGGAAGCTCTTGATCTTGATTCATCCTGGTTTTTTTGCTTCATTATATGTCTGATGACATGAGACCACCCTGATTGGAATTACTTCATATCTATCTCACTTACAGAGAGGCAGACAGTCAAGAGGCTACCAATCCGTCTCCTTAGTTGATGGAAAATTGAAGGTCAAAATGGAATCAGGTGGAAGTGTTGCTCAGGTCTCTTCTGGACAGATGTGCAATGACAACATGACTCATTCAGTTTATGTCAAGAGGAGGAGTAAAGAGTGAGTCATTAGTTTTATTTTTTTCCATGGTGATATTTGCATAGCACATGTTGAGAATCTGCACTCTTTTTAATCAGGGTTAATGTGTACCTGGATGAAAAGCTCATAGGCAGAGACACTCTTGGCAATGGAAATGGGATGTCCTCTTCCACTCTATATGTGGGGGGTGCCCCTCACAATGTTGCTGTTGGCAGGGTTGATGCAGGCAACAACTTTGTAGGTTGCATCAGAGATATCCTCTTCAACCACCAGTGAGCTATTGATTTGGATTTCCCTCTCAGATTGTTTCTGGCATTTGATCATAACATTTATGGTGGTCCCTCTGTGAATCTCATAGGTTGGTGAACTTGGCCAATGCTTCCTCCTCAGGGGATGTGAAGTTTGGTCGCTGTGAACAAGAGAGCTTCACAGATATTCCTTGGGTTGCTCTAGGGGATTCCTATGTCAGCCAGCCAGAGGCCTTGCAGGCATGTGCTCCCTCGTTGCGATACACAGTTGATGAAAAAGCCGTCAGTATTGGAGACACACCAGACAGCCAGATCAAGTTATCACTTCATAAAAAGGACCTACGGAATGACTTCACCATCTCCATCTCTTTCCGAACCTATCAACCTGATGGCATGATTTTATTTGCACATGTGAGTCTTGCTGATAGTTAATTTATGACTATTATATGCTACAGTCATAGGTAATTTAATATTAATGACCTTTCCAGAAAACACGGAAGGAGAAGTCAAATGCCTTTGCTATCTATATTGAAGACAAGAAGTTAAAGGCAATAATCCATCACAAGAAGCTCTTTGAAGTCAGCTTGCCAGAGAATGTCAATGATGGACATTGGAAGGAGGTGAGCTATTGACATTCAAGTAATCCAATTATCCAGGATCATTTTAAGTACAGCCATGTCTAGAACAAGGTTTACTTTGGTACCTGACAACTGGGTTATGCCAGATAATGCACTTCAATTTTTTAATAACTTCTATGAACACTTATTGGTTATTTGTGATATGGTGGTTCTTTGTCAAACTCTTCACAAAATATCTAGCACTTTCTCAATCACTGACTAATCCATAGTCCATGTGGCATGATTTACTCTTCCTTCCACCTTGAATACTATTTTTGAGTTCACACATCAGATTTATATGAAAATGTAGTAAAGCAGTTCAGTGTAGAAATTAAGGAGTCTAGCATTTTTCTAACACTCATGCTGATGTTAAATGAAATCAAAGGTGGGATGATGTTTGTGATTCATGCTGTATCCATGGCCTTGGTTTTTCAAAATGTTACA
Organism: Darwinula stevensoni; assembly: GCA_905338385.1. Taxonomy (NCBI): domain Eukaryota; kingdom Metazoa; phylum Arthropoda; class Ostracoda; order Podocopida; family Darwinulidae; genus Darwinula; species Darwinula stevensoni. Next base: position 31,014 of record CAJPEV010002012.1, read on the forward strand.
ATATTCAATGGTCATGGAATGGCAAATGCATTTTCACTGGGGCAGTATTAATTGAATGGCTAAGTGTCAATTATGATTCTTTTCTTATCCCATCTTCCTGGAGCAGGTAGTTGTTTCCAAGGTTGGGTCCCAAATGACATTGAAACTGGGAAACATATCCAAATCCATCAAAGCTCCAAAGAAGATCAATTTGAGGCCAGTGCTTTATGTTGGAAGACTTCCATCTGATGTAAAACATATTGAAAAGCGGGTGGTATGTTGTTTCAGCAAACAAATAGATATGAGAAGATCTTTGATCGTGTACTGATGAGAAATTATATTGTGTCTTATGTAGAGTCAAGAACCCTTCCGTGGTTGTCTCAGAATGCTATTGGTCAAGGGCAGAACTGTGGATCTAGCAGGCTCTCAGAATTCCAAGACCAGAGTTTGTTTCTCTCATATTGAGAGAGGGGCCTATTTTCCTGGAGACTCTTATGCAGTTGCTGGTGAGCTGAGATTCCATGAGTTCTATAAATATAATTTTCTGGAGTTATGCTGAATGCCCATGACTTATCTCTATATACTACACCCACAGGTGAGAAATCGATGAAAGACAACATTGATCTGAAGTTTGAGTTCAGGACTTCAGAGTTGAACTCTGATTTAGTGACACTGGCTGTTAATGATGGGAGAGAAGGATTTGCTCTGTACTTGTTCAATGGCTCTGTGAGTTCCTAGGTTGCATGAAACTTTCTTGAAATCTTCTGATGGCAGCATCTAACAGGTTACACCCACTCACTGCTCATCTTTCAGATGTACCTATTGGTGAAGTTGCCTAATGGAGAAAAATTTCATGTGAGACAAGTTCTCAGGACACCATGGGACATATGTAATAATCGGTGGCATCAAGTAGAGGCAAGAATTCAACCATTAGCAGTGAGACCCTCCATTTGGCTGAAAGTTGATGATCTAGAACCTGCAAGTGCTGATTCAGCCCATTCTACCACTATGCGTCAAGTACCACCTGCACCCATCTACATTGGAGGAGTTTCAGGTGAGATTTTCCTTCTTCCCAGTGTTATTCAGTATGTTTCTATGTCTGTATGCATTGATCATTTGGTATATTTTACAGACAATGCTCCTGGTGTGGGAGAAGCACAAGGCAATTTCAAAGGTTGTATGCGGAACATTTTCATCAATGGTGAGAGCAAGCTGTGGCTAGGGATGACAAAACTGCATAATATTCTATTGGACTCCTGTCCAATACAGACATAGAAAAATTCCCAAGAGATACGCTTACGTCTCATGTGCAATGAAGTGCCCTTCGGAGTTATACTGGTTCAGGTTGCAGAGATGATGTATGCACTGGAGTGGGATTGAAGAGTATTTTCTGCATGTTCACTTCCCCATGGAGAAGTTTCATAAAGATGAAAGACTCATCAGAGGGTGACCTGGGACCACTACAGTGATGGATTGGGACATCTCCATCCAAGCATGATGATTGGTCAGATTTCCCCATTTGTGTGTGCACTTGCATCAGGAAGTGTCTGCTGACTGCTGCATGCCTTAATCTCCACTACTCATGTGATAGAACAGCAAAGCCTCTGAGTCACAAGAGGTTATCACACTGCCTGAAGACTCGATGTTTTATGCCAGAATGTTGTCGTGATTTCTCAATTGTCAGCAATCGTTTAATGTTATCCTACTCAACAAAGTGACTCGATGTCCACTGCATTTGGAAATGATCCACACTCTGGTATCATGATGTCCTTGATTGTGGCAGCTATGTATTCCCTCATGTGATTAACAATGTGCCTTTTACTGCATATTTTATTCCTTCATTTTTGTACATATTGGGTCACATGAAGTTGATTATAGTAGGTATGGTCTTGCCTGTCTAGCATCATGAACCTGAGAAGTAATCCATAGCTGTTTACTGGTCGATTCTTCATAGGCAGTTGTTACAGTATGAGAAATGAGAAAATGTTTCCATCCATGAGATCCTCATCTATAATCCAAATGCATTCTCTTTCACAAAATATCCAGTTTACTTGTCAAGTTTTCCCTTTCAAATGATTTTTATTCACTTGTCTTCATAAATGTTCTGTGGCATTGAGATGAAAATGAAGTCTGGTGGATGCCGCTTTAATACAAAGCAGGCAGCTTCACATATGCGCCCATGTTGGTTCCTGCAGCATCCAAACCAAGCTTGTGTTGCTCATACCAGCATGTCCAGATGTGTGCAGGGAATTGTGTCACTTTTCGCTGCCCAAGTCGACAATGCCCTTTCGAAAGCGTCAAGATTCAAGACAGTTATAGACATCAAGTCTGAAATGTCATCTTCAGTATGCATATCACTTCCACGCTTCAGGAAAATCACAACACGATATTCCGTATTAGAGGGATATAATATTCCCTTCCAAAAAAAAAAACTGAGTGCTTCTCCAAACTTCTGGAATATATATAACGTTTCTTATCCTTCTCGTTGCTCAAAATTCTGTGATGCGATCTTGGAAAATTCTATATCGTGGAAAATTTCTGTCTCTTGGTTCAGTATGGAATAAATTAGGATTCTTGCAGAAAATTCGACAGGGCGATGAAGTAAAGATGGAAGGGACCGTCCCGCGCGCTGCAAATCCACCTCTTGGTTTTTTTTTTGAGTAATATGGTATTATATTCATGTCATGTTTGTTCCCTGGACACTTTAAGATATAAAATTTACTCGATGGGTCAGTCCTGTGAATTCAAGTTCTGTGTTATTCTGATTTCACGTCAAATTTTCAGTTTCTCCAATGCCATTAGAGCAAGAAACCGCAATATATAGTATTTATAATGATCTGCCGCATCTCCCATGCGGCAGATTTTGTCACCTGACAAATAAATGGGTACGTACCTGAAGGAAAATGTTGAAATGAAACGGAGTATATAAGACAATAGGCGATAGACGTCGCACGAAAGGAGGAGCCGCCAAAGTACTGCAACAACACCATTAAGAGCCTTTTTTAAATATTAATCTATGTCAATGTTGCCGTACAGAATACGCAAAAGACACGAATCCTCGAGACGTCCTTGACTTGTCTTAACTTCATTTTCTTCATTTGCTTCGCGTCTGCTTGTCTCAGATCGCCGCTTCAAAGATTTCATTTCAGACTATAGTGTGCCATTTCAATCGCTGTCCGCCACGGGAGATTCGACCAAAGTCGTGAAGTAGCATCACAGCAGACTATTCTGAATGACAAACGGTTTGAGACACCCTCTTGTACGATATACGAGGATCCATAAAAAAAAATTCTAGGACTCAACTGATTCTAAATGCGCAGGCCTTTTGGCTGCTAGTATAGTAAGAACAAGACCTTGGAAAGCGAGCTTCGCAGTCTCGGCGAGAAATGGCGTCATCTTAGCGATTCTGATGCTTTCAAAGCATGCGCCGTGTTGGACCCTTGTCATTCGCTACGATATCACAATTAGAGCAACGTGCGGTTATGAAATGCTACGCAAAGGTTGGCAAATCTGCCACAGAAGCCTGACAGTTGTTAACAGCCTACGGAGAAGATGCTCTGAGCAAATCTCGTGTGTGCGATTGGTAAAAACGATTCCGCGAAGACCGAGAATCGATTGAAGATGAGCGGAGTGGCCGGCCATCCGCGAGCCGCAATGAAGCCGCTCTCGGCGCTCTTGGCGAACTCGTCCGAAGCGACCGTCGTCGATCCATCGCTACCATGGCTGCAAGGTTGTGAAGCTCGTCTGGATCCTGTCGAGCGATGCTAACCGAAGATTTGAACATGCATCGCGTAGCTGCACGGTTTGTTCCGAAAACTCTGGCCGACGGTCGAAAGCAGCATCGCCTTGACACTTGCAGAGACCAGGAAGCAACTGCCGATATGGGATCCAACATTCTTGCCGCGAATCGTCACAGGGGATGAGACGTGGGTGTACGTGTCCGACCCCGAGTCGAAGGCTCAGGGTTCCGTGTGGAAAACACCCTCGTCGCCATGCCCTAAGAAATGCCGAGCCGACACGTCCCGTTGGAAGTCGATGCTTATTGTTTTTTTCGATGCTCGGAGCATCGTCCAACATGAATTTGTGCCTCGGGGATAAACTGTCGATGCTGCCTTCTACAGAGATGTTCTCTCTCGCGGCTCATCACTGCTGTCGGACGCAAACGTCCAGAACTCTTCGAACAGCACACGTGGATCCTCCAGCACATGGATAATTTCCCGATTAGCTCCTGTTCGCAGTACATATTCGAGCAAATATCACGCTTGTAAGTACGTGCAGTCGCAATTTCCGAAAGTCAAATGCATGGCCTTGGAGATCAACAGGACCTCTCCAGAAAGCATCTCGCTTTTCGCAAAAATCGACCATGTTAATTACTTTTTGTTAATTAAAAATTGCCGTATCCCAAGCCTTTACTGCGTTGCGAGAGACACCCAGACCAACGAGAATAGCACCTACGAGCTGCCTTTTGTCTCGATGAACTGATTCGGTTGAACGACCCCCGGCTAGGGCGGCAAGTCTCGTTCAAATCACAGTTCAACGGAAAAGTGAAGCGGAATCCATCCGGAAGAGTACCCTTCCCCGATTGCTCCAGCTTATGCTTCTCGCTCCGTGCTCTGAGTGCAATCACGGTATTCACCCCACATTCACGAATAAGTGCCAGGAATGACGGTAAGCCCTGGGTGAGCACCCACTCACCGTTCGTGCGTGGGCGCTCGCCTCGGACGAGCTGGTAACCGAGGAATGCATCGGTTGAGGCTGAGAGGTGACATTCCGTTCACCGAGTTTTCAGCATCTCTGATGTCTTCCTGTCGGGAAGTGATTCGAACGAACCTTTCAAATTAACAAAATACGGACGTATGGACTGTGAACACATACGGAAATATGGGCAAATATTCCAAGTATTCTTGCATAGGTGGATCTGCTGCAAATACCTACAGCCACCTTATGCCAAAACGCCAATCGATACTATGAGAGCGTGGCCCCAGGCAAAAATGTTGTAGAGAGACCTATAGACTTCTAAAGAATTTTCCATGTAGTTTTATAGAATCAATAAACCACTCATTGCCTCCGGATAGGACTCTATACAGATTTGTATAGTAAGATATAGGGGCTAGAAACCGCGCAAGCGGGAAGGATACCATCACGTGGGTAAACAGCGGCGGCGAGTGGACGAAAATCCGGGGTGGCCAGCACGCCATCACGACGAACAAGAGATCATTGTTGTAACAATGGGAGCATGAGGCACGAAAGGTGTGTTTAGGTCGGTCTTTTCGTCTGCACTGCTTCAAGTGGCAGGTAGTTGCAATAAAAGGCTGAACGTTTTGTGTTGGCAGTTTATATTGAATCGAAAACATGTAAAAGGAGAGTGGAAATTGAAGATCTTTGGAACACTTGAAGAGTAGAGGTGCATCCGGTCCGAGTAGAAAATTATCGGTCCTATGACTTACACCCCTTGCGAGTTTCGGGACTACTAAAAAAAAAACGCATCTAGCTCATCTATAATGATCACGAAGACTATATCTTCCGCCGTTTTAATTCGTGGAAAGTACACAGTTACTACATAGATATTGGTCATGCGGATTAGGATGACCAATGAAGCTGTCTAATTTCGGCAAAGGAACCTAGACAAGACGGTGTACTTGTTAGCAGTCACCCGTTCGTGCGCGATGCAACCGGTGAGGCCGGCCTCCCTGTTATCGTACGCATACTTCTGTGTTGCGTGCACCATGGGATGTCCCTTATCCATCGCCTACGAGTCAGGCTCGAGGATCTGGCCTCCCAGATGGGAGGCCAGATAGAGACGCCTCGGTTCGTCCAGTTTCTCGTACTCCGAAGTTCATTTTTATTTTACAGCCTCGTCCCAGTCGGCGCAGCTCTTTAAAATTGCACCACTCAGGATGGAAGGACTCTCCGATGCACGATCCCCGTGAGGATTTCCAGCAGTTCACAACTATGACCTGTGCCATATCCTTCCATCATCATATGCCAATGCTTTCACAGAGTTCATCATAAATTAATCGGATGTGAGCCTTAAAAAAAAGGCTCTTCACGTTCTATGAAATTATGGATGACCTCAGTACGAGCTGAAGTCGAAGAAAAAAAGGCTACCTTTAATTCTTTATCCTTTCCTTTGGGGACCCTATTTGCATCTACTTATTTTCAAAGAAATTTGATGGGATTTAAATTGATTTCTATACGCTGACTACAGAAATTCACGAAATTCAATACAAATTCTGTACACTTTCTATACTGGTGGACAAAATTAAGGCAACACCGTTTTTCGTTAATATTTTATTTACAATAAATTAGGTGGTTAATATACGTTACTATACGCAATTTTTAATGCAAATTCCGGATATTCAATCGAAATTGACCTACGTGCGTTGCAACATGGCAAATTAGTGAAGCCTAAAACAATATGGCGGCTATTGGCTTCTTCTAAGCATGTCTGTTGGAACATGTAATTTTTCGTTTCATGATGTAATTATCATAACTCTGTCATTACTGGTCAAAAGTTTCTCCTTATTTATACACTTATCGGTAATGATAAATTGTATCTCTGTACAACTTTCCATTTACATGCCTCACAGAATGAAAACGTTATTCTGGTTTTTGTGATTGTTACCTTACTTTTGTCCACCAGTGTAGACAGTGACACAAAAGAAATTCATACAGCCCAAATGGAAACTTTTTAGAATTTCTTAGCAGTGCCTTTGTAGAATTCTCTAGAAATTTGGTAAGATTCTTGATAGGATTTCTGTAGAACCTCCATAGTATTTTCATACAGTGATTTAATATAATTCTATTGAGAGAAATTATAGAACCATTTATAATTTTTTCTTTAGAGTCTATAGAATTTTTTGCCTGGGGCCTCTCGTCTCCTGACTCGCGGAAAAGAATGCTATTAAGTTCTCCTAACTTAAAAAAGATCTTAAGCTTAAAGTATGGACAAAGCAGTGTCCATATTACGACAAGTATGCAGTATGGACATTGGGTATGATATATGTACTATCCATACTAATTACGAACGGGTGGCAACCTTAACCACACGTCCAGTTTCATACGCCTCGCAGAAATACACCATTTCAAAAAAATAATAATAATAAGTAAGAAACAAACTGAGCAATGGAGAGGTAGCGGACGGGATGATCCCTTCCATCTTTCCATCGATCACCATATCGAAACTCCTAAACGAGTCGTCATGTATTATATTCTAAATCCAGGGGGTTCCACATGTCTGTGCCGGTCTTACTACTGAGGAAAGAAAGGAGCTGAGAAAAAGAGACGAAGCACAATCTATTTCTCGTCGACTGGCAATCCCAAAGACTTCCGAGAACGAGCACGATGACAATAGCAGATACTTTATGCGCCATGGAAAGGCAGCCTGCTCCTTGCCTCATACGCTCGACAGGATAGCCTGGAAAGTCCACTTGCCCCGCGGAAAGTCCACTTGCCCCGCGGAAAGTCCAAACGGCTGGGATCAATCAAGAGTCGAGTGGACGATCCGATTCATTCTGGGTGGAGGGCCATTCCGCGGGTGCTCTGGTGTCTGTCCCAGATTTCAGTACTGATATACTGCGTTCCAGAAGTCTTTTGCCGCTTTTTCGTGGTCGAGTTTCTCGGTACTTGCAGCACCGAATAGATAAATGTTTGCACCTTGGGATGACTTATTCTCTCGTCTCTAAGAAAGCTGCCACAGGCGGCATCTACGGTTTGTCATTTTTCTTCAGAATTTCGCTTAGAAGTCTGGTCCGATTTGCTAGAAATATTCCTGACATTTCCAATGTTTCTCGATGCCAATTGTCATGTCAGCGGCCTAAATTTCAGTGCCTTTCGTACACAATCTCCGATGGGATCTTTTTTTCACGCTGAAAATCTGAGTCGTACCCAAACGACTTTCGGGAAAAAAAGTCATCACCTATCTTGCCGTCATTGGAAGCATCACAAAGTGGAAAGAATGAGTTGCAATACAAAATTTCATCAGCTTTGCGCTCCTAAGTCTGAATAATTACTTCCTGAAAAGAGCGTGATATCGTTTTAGTGGTCATTGTAGATGCAATTACTGTGTAGAGGACTCGGCACGTGTACACCATCGAGGCAGGAACTGGACAAGGACGGTGAGCATCATAGAGAGTGTATAAAAAATATACATAACTAGAAGCGACACTCCGCTCGAATCCCGTTCATTGATGGGGTCGTAATATAGATGTCGCTGTCGATCCTCCACTTAGCGGGCGCACATGAATAACTTCTCCATGGCCAAGCTGCGGATTCGACGAGACACGCGCATTACGTTGAGGTTCTCCCCGGTCGATTCCCGATTCCGCTGTCACGAAGGACGCCTCACGGAAATGTTGTTGGTAACAAGCCGCCAGATGTCTCTGTGATATTTCGATCTTTCACCCCGCAGAGTGTTGCCTCTAGTTACACTCTCTATGGCGAGCATATTGGATTGTCAGGAGCCAGGACAAAAGAACGGATCCGAACTTGCAGCAAGCTGGTAGTTTCCATCCCGACGAGACTCCCGAGTTGAGGACGATGGACCCGATAGCGACTCGATTTCCATTCAATGAGATGTTATCCGGTCGAAGAACGAGGATGAATCGCTTTCCTTCCATTGTTCTCGGTTCGGCGATGCAGCAAATTATCTTATTTTTGGATCGGGATTTTCACACCGTACTGATGAGAGGAAGAGGGAGTGAAATTTATCGGGATTCGCGGGATCGGGGGTCCATCGGCGATCTGAAGCCCAGTACAGGATCGGGATTTCTAAGCGAGACATTGGGAGGGGCTCAGTACGTGAAACATAAAAAAAAGACAGATGAAGGCGAAACGAGTCAGCGATGCTGCCTCGCTTGTAAACGGTTGTTATCGCTTCACTCGTCACCGCCAGAAGATCCTCGGTTCACCCGATCGTGAGTGCTCTTCGTTACTGCTCCAGTGCGCGAGACTGAAATTGCACGCAGGCAAGGCCACCGATCTGGAATTCCTGTCGGGATCAAACTGCTCATTTACTGCTCAAGGACGGACTGTGTTCTGGATTAAAATGCTTTTAGGTGATTCCAGGACCAGATCAGGGCTTGAGACCCGCATAACGCCCAGACTCAAAGCAAGACAAATCCACCTGGCACAGGTGGATCGGTCTTACTCCTTTACCGAATCGATCCAATAGATCGGTCTGTATGCCTTTTTATATCGAGCACTTTCGCTTCTAAATGAGGGCTTGAGAAGGTAAAGTACGAGACCGTAACAGATGGACCTTGGTGGACCTGGAGACCTTGGCGAAAGGAATGTCGAAATGTCGCTTTTCGTGCGTGAGAATAAAAAACCTCGGGAAACGAGAAAAATCGGGGAACGAGGCCTGATACGTCCGAGTTCTTCGCAAGTTCTCCATGACCCGGTTTCGGGAGCTCCCGACTGCAACTTCTAGCAGAATTTCGAGAGGATCCGGCAGCCGGCGACTCCGATCCGGAGTCGGACCGTTTCTGTCGCATTCCGTCGGATGAATCCGACGAACCGTGGCGACGGGATGCCGAGCGAAATAAAAAGGGGCCGGAACCAATCGCCATGAGACGGCAAAATGTTCTCACGGTTGTAATAACATTTTAAAGCTTTTTTTTTCATCGCAGGGATTTGCGTGGAAACCCTACGGGAATCTACTCGCAGATGGATTCTCGAACTGCCAGAATGAATTTTATGAAGGCCAAGTCTAACTTCATGAGAAAATTAGGAATGACAATTAAAGGAATAATGAAAATTAATGAGTGAACGAAGGGACGGAACTGAACAACGACGTGCAGATGAAAGAATCTTGCAGATGGAAAAGATATCAGGTTTATTCATAGGCATACCCCCTCCCCTCTGAAGGTCGAAAGTTGCATATGAAAGGAACGTTTCCCCTACGATTATTGGGATGGCACCGTATTTCGGTAATTGCGCATTTCTCGAACATGAATTTCCATCGAAGTCCGATTGGAAGGAACCAGCCAGGAAATGCAACTGGTTCCAATTTCACTCATTGCAGGGCTGTCGCGGGAACACGACAGGTCCTTCCCCGCAAAGATAATTGCATCTGAAGAAAGCTGTACTTATCTGGGCCTGACATAATGTATGAACCGAAATAAATAACGGATCACCGCTGTTTCTTTTCGTCTTTTTTCGGCGAGGCGAAATGGAAATTTTTTATCTCACCGAATTTTTCAACAAAAAAAGGCAGTTTTCGTACATTCGGTGCTAAAATCGCTCTGACCTTGCACCAAACAATCCTCACGTGCTGATGATTTCGCTCATGCAAACAGTAAATTGGTTTAATGAAAAATTCTTTGGGAAATTGCTCATAAAACAATTTTTTTTTCATAATCTATTTTTAAATGATGGGAATCCCCATTTTCTTTTTCACTTCAGTCAACGCTTCGAGGGACGTTATAAGGGCAAGGGTGACGCGTAGAAGAGAAAGTAACGAGCCTGGTAATGCGAGTTCACTTGCGCGACACTCGAGAGAGGGAATATTCTTGACAATGACGTCATCGGCAGGGAATGCAGTGCTGTGGAAGTGCGCTTGTACGGCAGTACTCGTGTACCAGGAATAAGAGAGGATCCAGGGAAGCAAAGGATCGCTGCTGTCTCGCTTTGTGCCGACATCCTCCCATTCATGTCACTCGAGTGTGGACGAAGGTCGTGGATGATGGCCCATGGAAAGGGATAGACGCGAGGCCCACCGGCAAGGCGTAGTTGCATTGCGGCGGATATACGATATACATCGCTTTGATTCGTAGAGGGAGAGGCTCTGTTCTATGGTTGTGGAGTGTTCGACGCTTTCTCCCGCACCTCCTCCTTCACGCGATTGCGTCAAATGCCACCTTCCGGGCATCACTGATACATGGCGAATGCCTTTGCTTGGTATGGGATCTGCTGGTCACGGGATGCTTCTACCGTTGAATTCATTTTGATAAGAGTTCCCATGACCCTCGGATGCCTATGGATACAATAACGCCAGCGTCAGCCTCTTCTGCTCGCGGTCTTTCATCTCATTAGACCAAATACTTGAGAAAAGAAAGCCTAACGTTAGCTCAGGCCTATAGTAGGTCTCTTATCATAGGTGGCCTCAGTCGAGAATATGATTTGCCCATTACAGCTCTACTGTTACAATAGGCTAATATTAGCCATAGCCTATGCCATGTTTGCCTTGAACTATACCCAGAAGATCTGGCGATAGGCCTAGGCCTAAGTTGTTCTCTTGAGACTCTTGGGATATGCGTAAGTGGGGTTCATCTTCAATTTGAAGACGTCACAGTGCGATCGTAGTCCATTTTCTTGAAGGAAGTTCATCAAGATGGGAGCAGTTATCATCTCGTCCATAAGAGAGTTTCGAGCAGCAAAAATCCTCTGAGAAAATACTCTTCTCTGCCTATTTAAACAAGCATATTGTTTGAACGAGCATAGGAGTTGAACTAATATTCCTCGTTTGGTAGAATAATTGAGATTTCCAGGTTATGGTCATAGCCTATTCCTCTCCTGGAGAATCCAAAATAATTTTGAGGTTGTATACCTTTTGCCACAAAAAAAATTGGGACATCTCTGTTCTAGTCGTTCCTATGACCCTTTTTTTTTTTCAACCTTCTCTTGGATAGCATTGTGCTTCATTAGGTAGGGGCTCAGTGCTACCAAACCTTGTTCTTTGGCCAGTGAAACCAATGCTTTTTATGTCATAGGAGAATCCTCTCCTATACAATATGTTATTAAGGTCTTCTATATATATAGACAAAGTGGTAGAAAATGGAAATTGTAGATATGTTGTGTATCTCTTAGGTGTGAAAGCTTAAGCTTTAAGGAAGCTTAAATTGAATTGCAAATAATGAAAAAAGCAAATAAATGAAGTTACCAAGCAATTGAACATTCAGATCTAGATCCTTCACATCTATCAGGATAAGTGCTAATTTCCAATTGCTTCAGAAATATTCAACAAATTTCTTGTTCATAGAAATGTCAATTTTTTGCCTTCCTTGCAGAAGCTTGTAGGTGTTGTCTCCCATCCTATACAGAGTTTTCATTGACATAGGATAGGTGTTCCAGCAGCACCATCCGGCTGCATAGTCTTATCCTGTTTCCTTTTATGAAACTTGCCTACTCTTGAGAGACTATTGAGAGTAGGACATCTCGCGTTATTCTTCCATTGTATGCGGCGCTGATAAGACCCCAGCTGGAATATTGCATCCAGTTTTGGAGGCCTACAAATAAGGGCGATCTGTTGGCGCTCGAGGGAGTACAGAGGAAGGCCACTAGAATGATTAAGGAGGTTAGGGGACAATCATACGAGAAGCGTTTAGGAGTGTTGGGAATACCATAAGGGGGGAGTCGGATAGGGCTCGAGCCGAGCGAGAATCTTGGACGAGTGGAGCAAGAAATGGCTCATGAGGTTTAATAAATGTAAGTGTAAAGTTCTCCACGTTGGTCGAAACAACGGTAGGTCTCTCGACACGTTCGGCGATGTTAAATTGGATGAGGCAAACGGAGAGAGAGATTTAGATGTTTCTATCGATGAGGACCTCAAGTTTTCCCCGCACGCGCAAGCGACGGTGGCCAAATGCAACAAGATTCTAGGTTATATTCGTCGTTTGGTTGCAAGTAGGACATGTCGCATCATTCTTCCGTTGTATGTGGCGCTGATAAGACCCGAGCTGGAATATTGCATCCAGTTTTGGAGGCCTACAAATGAGGGCGATTCATTGACGCTCGAGGGAGTGCAGAGAAGGGCCACAAGAATGATTAAGGAGGTCAGGGGACTATCATACGAGAAGCGTTTAGAAGTGTTGGGACTGTACTCGCTCGAACGAAGGTTAAGGAGGGGCGATCTCATCCAGGCTTTCAAGATAATTAAAGGAATAGGTAATGTCGAGTGTGGTAGGTTTTTCCAGTTTGATGGCAGCAAGAGAACGAGAGGTAACCGACTTAAGTTGCGCAAACCGCAGGTGCGGCTCAGGTCGAGACAAGAATTCTTTACTTGCAGAGTGGTGAACGCGTGGAATGCNCTCGCTCGAACGAAGGTTAAGGAGGGGCGATCTCATCCAGGCTTTCAAAATAATTAAAGGAATAGATAATGTCGAGTGTGGTAGGTTTTTCCAGTTTGATGACAGCAAAAGAACGAGAGGTACCCGACTTAAGTTGCGCAAACCGCAGGCAGGTGCGGCTCAGGTCGAGACAGGAATTGTTTACTTGCAGAGTGGTGAACGCGTGGAATGCGTTATATGACGAAGTAGTGGCTGCCCCTTCTGTGACTATCTTTAAGAGGAAACTAGATGCTTTCATGGACAGGCAAAAGGGTGGGGGGCAATGTTGACGTTGGTACTAGACAGTAAGCAACTGGGATAGTAAAAAAAGAAAAAAACAAAAATACAAAAATATTCAGCTTCAAGAGGGTTAGGCCTACTCTAAAATTAAGGAACGCTCGACCTCGGCACGCGATATCGAAATGGGCGAAATCGCCTCTTGATATCACTATCTTGAATCTTGAAACCGCAATTGCAAAAGTGATCGTAGCAAACGATGTCACAGCAAGCACGGGGTGTGACCAATTTAAGGCACACGCGACACGGATCAGGTATTCCTCCGAATCATTGCTGTTGTAGATGACTATGTCGTAATCAGGGGGATATTCAGTCAATGTGAATTTTACAGGTGATAGTTCAATTCGGTTACTTCCCTTTCTTCCTCTACACCTGCCCTGATAGCGTTTATCGGAAAATGTCTTATCAGGTTCATTTAGAGTCCATATACAAGGGCCAATAAAAATTCCGATTCCCATTTTTATATATAAATTGTAATACCCGTTAGGAATAAGGTACAAGCACATTTACCTTGTGCTTAACCCTTTAAATCTCATGCCCGAGTATACTCGTGATAGCTCCTTGGAAACTTAGGAAACTCGGGAATTAAAAGGTTAATGAGGTTCATCGTCGCTGTGACTAAAGAGTGGGCTGGATCGTTGTCGTCCTGAAACAATCACTCTCCAAATTTCCAGTTACGTGGCTGTGTTTTTAGTCTTCAACCTTCAATCTTCAACGTTGAGGTATCGCCTCAACGTTGGGAAAAAAATGGTTGAAGGTATCAGAAAACAAAGACCCGTGCCGAGCCCCATCCCACAGTGTTGTTTTATTCGCATCGCATTGTCAAATGGTTTTTGCAGAAGCATTGTAAGAATCCGGAATGATGATAGTTACGCTGGAAGAGAGGAGCTTTTGCCTTTGTGCCCCAACACTTTTGGGAACGTAGTGCACGAGGGGCGTTCAAAAAGTTGTATACATCGCCTATATCTCGCCATGTTCATGAGACGTAAGGACAGGTCTAGTCAGGTGGAGAGTTTGCAAGTGACTATATAAAGCATCATCAATTTTCGCATGATTTTATTCGATTCTGACTTGTTAAAATGTTCTGGATGTGTCTCTCTCCCTCTAGAGCAGGGTTCGGGAACCTATGGCTCATGAGTCAAATTTGGCTCACGAACTGAAAAGTTTGGCTCATTGAGGCATGGCTGAAAATCATGGTTGTTCCTCATTTTTCTCATGTATCAAAGATTCCAAATATATGGAAAATAACTTCAGGAAAATTTATTTTGCTCTGAAAATCTTTCGATCACAAGCACCTAGCTCAATCTTAATCCTACTCACATGGCCAAAAGTGTTCCCGACCCTTGCTCTAGAGACATATCCAACGGTTAAATCTGATCTGGAAATCATTTAAAGTCATTTCAAGTGTTCTTCACTTGTTTAGATGCAATTTTCAACTAATGGCCAACGGGTGCCTGCGATTCACCTTCATTTCACTATCTTTTTCATTATGAGCAAAAAAAATTGGGCAAGGCAATCATCAAAGTCCGTAGTCTAAAGTTTAGTCTTGATTCATTCATTCTTCACCTTCATTATATATTTGTTGTTATCTGAAATGATACCAAGATACTCGTAGTTTCGCTTGGCGCTGAAGTTAGTCTCACGCAACTGCTCATGGAGCTGAAATTTTTCCCTTGGGGGAAATGCGCTCATATAATCAAGATTAGAAAACGTATAATATATTTTTTTTATTTCGTTGAGTTCTCGAAATATATTTGCAATCACATTCGGCAGACTTAAATAAAAGTATCACTTAAAAATGACATCCATTTCGATGGAAAAATAAGAACCTTCATGTTATTTGAAGACTCCGATACGATGAGGTGGTTCTTTAACAGAAATCGCTTCACATATCCGGAAATTCGTACACGAATTTCCGGATCTCCTGGCATCGTTTTCAGTCAATAGTGATACATCACAGTTCAAGGAAAACGATGCCAGGAGAATAGGCTCTCGAAAGTGTCAGGGAAGAAGCAACGTCGTTCTTTATTGAAATCTCTGAGATCCACAACCCTCAAGTCTCTACTTTCGTGAAGATGCTTACACAACTCGCAGCCTCGATTTGCCATGAATTTCACCTTGTAGTCGGACTTCCAAGAGAAATACTCACTGTAGGCGGTTTCGTTTCCGTCTAGGTGTTTGAGGTACTCGGCCAGACTGCGAACGGAAGAGAAGTCCATGACGTCGACGTAGGACTTCGGAGGTGCAATCGATGAGTAATTCGCACCGCCCAAAACCACCGGGATCCATGGAAACTGAAGAGCCTGGTAAAACTTCTCGGTGACGTAATCTTTGCAGATAGCGTTTTCGAAACCGAGGAAGAACTTATATTTCCCGCTCAGATGTTCATATCCATGAATAATATCGTCCCCTAGTTTCCCACTCCCGCATTTTCCGTAAACATGAATGGTCAGATTTTCCTTTACCAGATCTCGGATGAGATCCTCCCGTTTACTGACCGCATTACAATTACTGATGAGAGCGGCACCAAATTCTCTCGATGATGGAAAATCCATGGAATCCGGAAGACTATCTGTTCTTTTGATGATTTGTCCATATGGCACCCGGACGTCGGAATCCGATTCGTAAGTCACCACCCAATCGATGGACATGTTCAAATCGCTTCTCAACGGGGGGGCCTCTCTCGTGACAAGAGCCCAAATCTGACCGTCTCGTTTCTCTGGAACTGGGGAAGCACCGGTTCGATCCCGAAAATACCATGAGAAGACGACGAGATCGGCTTCGGGGAGGACTGACTCATTCCCGAAGTGGACGCGACAGCGATGGGTGTGGTTCCTCTCCGGTTCGAAGCAGCGCTGATCCTCCTCTAACTTCCACCAGCTCCTCCAGTGTTTGTAGGAACGTTGAAGTGGATCGTAGATAAGGATGGTCCTCTGGGTGTCTCTTGTCCTGGTTCCGATAGCGTTTATCGCGTGCAAGATGTTTTGTATCCCGATCAATTTGAAGACGAAGTAGCTGGAAAATACCAGAAGTACGAGTTGATGGAAAATAGTAATCCTCCTGAGTTTGTAGCAATCTGGAAGCCTTGTAACAATGGATGTGAGGATTCCCATTCCTCCCTTGGCTAACGACGAATCCTTTTACTGAGAAAGAGTAGTTCGTTTGGGAGCTGTTGAGTGTGGAGATGGATGCTTTTCAATCTTTGTTTTTATTTGTGGATCCTCAAGTACGTGTAGATCTCTCGCTTGAGCGACCGTGCCTCTTTTCTTTCATATGCAACTCATGCCTTACATCTATTTTCCTGCTCGTTTTCTCTTGGATTTTCATTATATTTTAATATCGTGGAATCATCGTCAAATTTCCAAAAAAGTATGGGCAGTTTTGAAAACATTGATGGAGAAGCAAAACCACCAACATCAGTCGGCAGAGGAGGAAGTAACTCCCCTCGTGAGTTTTCTCTACACAAAACCACCCTCACGCACGAGAGCCCGAAACGCCTCACGCCTTCCCCCGCTCGCTTTTCCACCACCCACGTCACTTGGCGAGGAATTGAATGGCGCTTTAGCCCTTTTCTCACAGCACCGACGAAGATGGTTCCCGTCACTGGCGGGGAAATGCCGGATGTTGGGAAACCGTGTCCCAACGAGACAAAAAGGGACTTTGAATGATGATTCTGCGACCTTAGTCTAAGAGATAAGCTACCGAGCGATAAAAAGCTCGGCTCTTTCACCCACTTATTCCCAGAAAACCCCCTCAAAGGCCATGAGTCGTTTTCGTCGCATTGTGCCGATTTGACGAGGGTGAATGGCTCTATATTGCGTTGAAACGAACCACTGCCATGTTGCCGGCATAATATATATCGATATCGGGAGAGACGAGAAACTGTCAGAGTGAAGCAAACAATGGCAGAATGTGTTCCTTCACCTCACGCTAGATGTCTCTGTCTTTTGCTGTCATAGGGGGAGACATTGGGGATGACGTAAGCGAACCAGAAAGGAAGTGGTTCATTATCATTATACTGAATATGAAGCAGTGGCGTGCCAAGGGGGGGGGGGGTGGAGTTTGGGGGTCATAACACCCACCTTGAGGTCAATTTTAAAGGTTTGACTCTCTCTCAATTTTTTTTTAATTGGCCACAAATACAGTGTGGGTAATCAGTGTTTCATTTGGCAACCCCACATTCGGCTTTCCTGGACGCGCTACTGATTTCAAATAATGGAAATAATTGCTATGAATTTGATCTCATTTCCAGTCTGCTGTGTCAGATATTCTGGGGATCGAACCTCCCGCCGTACTTATTACTTCAGCTGCAAGGACATAATATGCGTCAATGGTCGAGTCCATATTCCCCAACCAAATCATTAAAAAAAAATTTTTTTTTCAAGAGAAGAATTTTGAAGCAGAGTTTGGTTTTCTCAACCAAGACCAAGGATTTTTTTCTCTTCACTGCGAATCTCAGAAAGAGTCGCATTTGGCTTGATCTTTGTCGGCAAACAACTTCAGCACCATAAAAACCACAGCATCCGTTGCAATCAACTCTTGATTGAATCAACACTTCCTCTTCATTCTTTCTTTGAAGAGTTCCAGCTCTCTCAAGCCAAAGATTGCCAAGAGCTTCTGGTGGAAAAGAATGATCCATTGCGAAGTTGTTTTTTTTTTCCCCCAGATATTCGGCTTCTCTTCATCTTCCTGGATGTGTGTGTTATTCTGAAATCTATTACTTTAATTCAAAGAGGTCAAAAGTTGCGGTGGTGGTCGTCGTGGCTGTCACCCCCAACGCGCAGACCAACGATGCAACGCCATTCTGGGTCATAGGCTAGGTGATCCGCGGCCTAAAGAGCCAGGCCTACAAGGCTACGTCTTTCCAAGCCATCTCATACTTTAATTCGAAGAGCCCGAGAGTTATGGTGGTGGTGATAGTTGTCACCCCAGCGCGCAAGGCCTACGAGTCTGTCAATTCAGGCCATTGGCTAGGCCATCCACCCCTCAAAGCGCCAGGTCCATCGAGCTATATCAGTCAGAGCCATAGGCTTCATACTTAGCTGTGTCAAAGGGTGCTACTAACTGAATGCGTGGCACGTTTTCACTGATCGACTGCAAGTTCTCCATTTTAATACATTCTTTGCTAAAGTGTTTTTTTCTTTTTTTCCGTTAGGTCAGGCATGGCGGTTTGGGACATCACTTCCATGCAATAGTTTTCTGTTTGCGTTTCATGTCATGGCCGATTTGAGTTCTCATGATTGATGAAATCAAAATAATAACGTAAGTTCTTTGTTTCATACGTCGCGCAAACGAGGTGCACCTCCCATCAACATGGTGGAGGGCTAAAGCGCCATTCAATTCCTCGCCAAGTGACGTGGGTGGTGGAAAAGCGAGCGGGGGAAGGCGTGAGGCGTTTCGGGCTCTCGTGCGTGAGGGTGGTTTTGTGTAGAGAAAACTCACGAGGGGGAAGTTGAACGGGAAAAAGCAATGTTGAAGTAGGTCCCACAGGACGGCGATGAAGCCGTCGCTGCAGATAATAAACGATTGGTGCTGGCGCGGAAACGTTTGCCACTGCAGTTGCGGTGCGAAGTGCCTAAATCGATGCTTTAGGAGGTGCTAGCCATAATAGATAGAATGACTGATGAACAGTACCCTGTTGCACGTAGGGAGCGTAAGGCTGAGCAGCAAGAAGCAGCGAATGCTGAGCTCATGAATAGGAGAGCCATACAGCCTGGTGGGAAACTTGATGCAAGGAACGAAAGCCAGTGGGCGGCCGGGAATTGAACCCGGACATCTAGCTTGCCAGTCAGGTGTGCTACCATTACACCACGGAACTCGGGACATTTCGTCAGGCCTCTCCATGTCATCTCAAATCACTACAGTCGTTTGCGCAGCGAGCACTGTCAGGCTGTACATTTTGCTGAAGGGTGGGGACATTTCCGTTGTGGCAGCAATGTGAAACAAAAGTGTTTCTGCTGCAATTCACACTAAACGCTCACGTTGTTCACTTGTGCTAATGTGGAGGCGAGGCATTTTCAGGAATTATTCGTTAGTATTCTGCTGCACATGCGCTATATTTCCTTTGCGTTAAAGTCGAGCAATGTTTTGGAAATGGTCCGTACTGTTTCAGAATCATTGGCGTATGTACCATGAATGAATGCTAATAACCCATGAGCTAATCGGTGATGCAAGAGTATTGAATGTGCTGGGAAGTTGCGGTAGCTGGCACCACAACGCGCAGGGCCTACAAGACTAGATCATTTTAGGCCCTAGGCTAGGCTATGACATCATTGGCCATTAGGCTAGACCAGCCACCGCCCAAAGCGTCAAGTCCAAGGGGCTATGCTAATCTAGGTCAAAGGCTTGGCCATCCCACGCACTTTGTGCCAGGTCCATCGGGTTATATCAATCTGAACCATAGGCTTTGGTTCATTGTATTATTTCCATAGGCTTCATATTTAGCTGTCTCAATCATAGGGTGTTACTAACTGAATGCGTATCACGTTTTCACTGATCGACTGCAAGTTCTTCATTTGAATACGTTCCTTGCGGAGGTGTTCTTTTCTGTATTTATTTTTTTTTCCCGTCAGGTCAGACGTGGCGGTTCGCGCCATAGCTTCCATGCAAGTTTTCTGTGTGCGTTTCATGTTATGGCCTATTTATTTGAGTTCTCATGATTGCTGAAGTCAAAAAGCCTTTTCTTCATACGTCGCGCAAACGAGGTGCACCTCCCATCAACATGGTGGCGATTTTTGCGGGGGGGGGGGGGGGGGGGGGGGGGGGG
>CAJPEV010002013.1:0-52554 GCA_905338385.1 Darwinula stevensoni
TCCCATAGCTGCACTGGTCTGTATTCGCCCAATGGCACGATACCTCCACTCATTACACTGATGTTCATATCTGGAATCATCAACTCTCTAGATACTAAGAACTCTTCCCCCAATCCCTTGCAGGTAGGGCAGGCACCATATGTAGAATTAAATGAAAATGAATTAGCCGATGGCTCTTCATAAGAGATGCCGTGTTCCAAATCAAGTAGATGCTTTGAATAAAATTGTTGTTTTTTGGTATCAAAATCTATCATGACCAAAGAACCTTGTCCCTCACTTAAGGCAGCCCTTATCGATTTGTCGAGTCGTTCTTTGTTCTCTTTATTCACGGCTAGTTTATCCATCACCAGATCTATATCGTGAATTTTATAGCGGTCTAGCTGAAGCTTAGGAGCTAGTTTAGTAAGGACACCGTCAATATTCATCTCTGTGAATCCTTTCTTAGAATACGACTCGAACAGCTCTCTATAATGACCTTTTCTCCCTCGCACAATTGGCGCCAAAAGTATGATTTTTTTACCCTCATAGTTTCTATAGACCTCCTCTATGATTTCATCCTCAGTCATTTTCTGCATCGGCTTATGACTCACATAGGAATAGGCGGTAGCTACCTTAGCGTATAAGAGTCTCAAGAAATCGTATATCTCTGTAATGGTGCCCACTGTAGAGCGTGGATTTTTATTAACTGATTTCTGCTCAATGGATATCACGGGACTTAATCCTTCTATATAGTCCACGTCAGGTCGTTCTAATCCCCCTATGAACTGACGGGCATAATTAGAAAAGGACTCTAAGTATCTTCGCTGCCCCTCAGCATAGAGCGTCTGAAATGCTAGAGAACTTTTACCGCTGCCACTCAGCCCAGTAATAACTACCAAGGCGTTCTTAGGAATAGAAACGTTTATGTTTTTGAGATTATTTTCTCTTGCGCCAGATACGACAATATGAGTAGAAGACATCCCACAAATGTAAATGATTTTTAAGGAAAAAAATGATAACTAAATGAAATAATTATTTTTCAATAATTTGGAATACTAATACTCCTTTTACCTTATAAATTTATTAAAGATTTATTTTTCATTTTCTTTTCTCCATAAAAAATTCTTGTAATAGTTTGACACAGGCACTTTCTTCTATTCCTCCTAGGACTTCTGTTTTAGGATGAAGAATACTAGGCTTATAAAGACTATAACCACATTTATCTTCTTTAGCGCCATAGACTAACATGCCTAGTTGAGCCCATCGGATAGCTCCTGCACACATAGCGCAAGGCTCTATAGTGATATATAATGTACATTCTTTCAAAATTTTTGAATTGAGAAAATTAAATGCACTCGTCAAGGCAATTATTTCAGCATGCGCTGTGGCATCGTTAAGTTGCTGGGTTTGGTTGTAGCCTTTGGCTATAACTTGATTATTGGCTACAATGACACACCCTATAGGTACTTCATCTTCATCATAAGCCTTCATGGCTTCTTTAATAGCCAGAGCCATGAAATGACTATGATTCAATTCTACCATTCTAGATAAGCCTTATTATTTCATCAAATAAAACCTTAATCCTAGACCATAATGAAACGTAGCTGGATTATAATGAGGCACCGCCTCAGAATTACTTAGAAAATATGGAAGAGTATAGCCCCCATGCAAATTTAAAATGGTATATTCAGACATCTTAAACCCAAAATTTAAACGAGGGGTGAAGTTGATAAAGTTTCTGTAGATAAAATTGTTATTTACATCTGAAAAATTAGGTGACTGAATTGTAAATTCATTATAACCTATTCTAAGTTCTGGGTCTAACAATATTTTACCGCTTAGGGGCAGGTAAAAACCTAGATTGAGGCCCGAACCCCATTCTTTCAAACTAGATACATCATAATCAATATCACGATACTTCAATATTTGATACTCATGTGTAGAAAGTATTTTATGTCTGAAATATGGGCCAATATGGAATCGTCTAGCTATATCAAAATTAAGCCCCAAGTGCCCATATATATTGATAATAGTAATATCTGCATCGCTAGGATAGCCTCCGAATTCTATAGTCGTCGACATTTTGGATGCATCGATTTGAGGATTTAAAAACGACTTTCCAGAGTATTCATTTTTCATTGCACTACCAGATACATCCTCTGCAGGAGTCTCTTCTTTTATTACCTTTTCAGAAGACTTTTTTGCAGGAGTATTTGTTTTCGGCGCTTCTTTTTTGTTCTCCGTTTTAGGTGCTGGAGTTAATGTCGTTGTTCTTCTGTTCTGGCTATTCATCTGTATGCTAGCCAAAATAAAACAGACCGTTATTAATAACTTATTCATAAATCATTACATTATAATTGGTAAAGATAGATTAATATTTAAAATGTTTAATAATTAAATGTTTAAACCATGTTCCTTGGAAGCCGCTATAGCGATATCATACCCTGCATCTGCATGGCGTATAACGCCCATAGCCGGGTCATTGTGAAGGACTCTTCGCAGTCTAGCCCTTGCATCGTCTGTACCATCTGCTACAATAACCATGCCTGCATGAATAGAGTAGCCCATACCTACGCCGCCACCGTGATGAAGGCTTACCCAGCTAGCACCTCCGATAGTGTTTATCATAGCGTTTAGTATAGGCCAATCGGCAATGGCATCGCTGCCATCGAGCATAGCCTCTGTCTCTCTATTGGGAGAAGCGACAGATCCTGCATCAAGATGATCTCGACCTATCACAATTGGGGCTTTAACCTTACCTTCTTTTACTAAATCATTAAATGCCAAAGCAGCCTTTTCTCTTTCGCCCATTTTGAGCCAACAAATTCTAGCAGGCAATCCTTGAAAAGCTATTTTTTCCTTAGCCTTTTCTAGCCAGCGAAGTAAGCCTTCGTTTTCGGGGAACAGCTCTTTCAACTTAGCATCACATTCAGCTATATCATTTTCATCTCCACTCAAAGCTACAAATCGAAAAGGACCCGATCCTTCACAAAACAATGGACGTATATAGGCTGGTACAAATCCTGGAAAATCAAATGCGTTTTTTACGCCTCTTTTATCTTTGGCTTGACCTCTTAGATTATTACCATAATCAAAGGTAATCGCTCCCATTTTCTGTAATTCCAACATCAGTTTTATATGATGTGCCATGGTATCATAGGCCAATTCAACATATTTCTCGGGACCTTCCTTCCGCATTATATAGGCATCTTCTACGGTCATATTCTCGGGAAAATATCCTGTCAAGGCATCATGTGCAGAGGTCTGATCGGTGAGGGTATCGGGTATAATATCATGGTCAATCAAATACTGCAATAAATCGACAGCATTACAAACCACACCTATAGATATGGCTTCACCGTTCTTTTTAGCTTCCAGCGCTCTTTGGACAGCTTTGTCTATCGAATGAAATTTCTCATCCAGATATCGAGTCTCTAATCGCTTATCTATTCGCCATTCTTCCACTTCTGCGCAAAGTGCTACTCCCTCATTCATGGTAATAGCCAAAGGCTGTGCTCCACCCATACCTCCTAATCCTGCTGTCACATTCAAAGTACCTTTCAGAGAACCATTATAATGCTTTCTTGCTAAACTTAAATATGTTTCATAAGTGCCTTGCACGATGCCTTGAGAGCCTATATATATCCAGCTCCCCGCCGTCATTTGACCATACATAATAAGTCCTTTTTTCTCCAGTTCATCAAAGTGAGTCCAATTAGCCCAGTTCCCTACTAAATTTGAATTAGCCAAAATCACTCTCGGTGCATCTTTATGGCTTCTCAAAATCCCTACAGGTTTGCCAGATTGTACGATTAAGGTTTGGTCGTTTTCTAGCTTTTTCAAACTTTCTATGATTTTGTCATAAGCTTCCCAGTTTCGAGCAGCTTTGCCTCTTCCTCCATAAACGATTAGTTTATCTGGCTCTTCAGCTACTTCCGGATCTAGATTGTTCATGAGCATGCGAAGAGCTGCTTCTTGCACCCATCCTTTACAGTTCATTTCGGTACCTCGAGGTGCTTTTATATTTGTGTGCGACATTTATCAAAATTTAATTTTACAAAAATATTTAGTATTAGAATAGGCAAGCCTGAAAATTATAATTTACCCTCATCTGCATAGCTAAAATACTTGTCTTCTGCCACTATAATGTGATCTAAAAGTTGAATATCTAAAAGGTCTAATGCCATTTTGACCTTCTCGGTTAATTGATTGTCTGCTATACTTGGCTTTAAATTTCCTGAAGGATGATTGTGCGATACAACAATTGTATTTGCCAAGTAATTTAATGCCAATTTGGCAATTATTTTAATGTCCACCAAGGTCGCATCCGTTTTACCAATGGAAATGCGCTCTATCTTCATTGGCTTTAACGCCTTATTGAGCAAAATAATATAAAACTCCTCTTGTCTCAAGCCAAGAAAATATGGCTTTAAAAGTTGAAAGCTATCATAGCTCGTTTTAATAGATTTTATTTCATGTCTAGGTTCAGATTGTTTTCTATTACCTAATTCTAGAGCCGCGGAAATAGTAATTGCTTTTGCTTGACCTATGCCTTTATATTTCATTAGCTCCTTTATAGTTCGTTTACTCAATTTTTCTAGTGAATTTTCATTGTCTGCTAGAATATCTTTAGCTAGATCTAACGCTGACTTTTCCTTAGTTCCCATTCCTATTAGTATAGCTAATAATTCCGAATCACTTACGGACGATTTCCCTTTTAAATAGAGCTTTTCTCGAGGTCTATCATCCTCTTTCCATAGCTTAATAGACATGATTTTTATATGATTTTGTGTCAATAGTATAAAATTTTTTCTATTTCACACAGTTATATATGTTGAAAATGCTATATTTGCCTATACATTTTAAAATTTTTTGATGAAACCTATTGTATATTTATTTCTAAGTTTTGCTATACTGAATTCCATTGGTTGTGGTAAAATCAATTTGTTAACCCTTGAGGATGAGAGACAATTGGGCGAACAAGCCAAAGCAGAAATTGCCTCTAATCCAGGGGAATTTCCCATCTTATCTAAATCTATGAACCCTCAAGCATATACTTTTATAGAAGGCGTTGCTACTGATATTTTAAACTCGGGGCAAGTTCAAAATAGAGATAATTTTCAGTGGGAAGTCTATATAATAAAAAGAGATGATGTCTTAAATGCTTTCTGTACACCAGGAGGTAAAATCTATTTCTATACAGGACTTATGAAATATTTAGATAATTCCTCTGCCGTAGCGGGAGTTATGGGTCATGAAATAGCGCATGCGGATAGACGCCATTCAGGCAAACAGTTGACTAGCCAAATGGGGCTACAATTTTTATTGCAAATAGTTGCCGGTACTTCTGGTCAAGATATAGCGCAAATGGTAGGCGTTTTAGCTGGTTTAGGGTCCCTTAAATTCGGAAGAGACCATGAAAAAGAAGCAGATGAATATAGTGTCAAATATCTGTGTCCTACACGATATCAAACAGACGGAGCACACTATTTCTTTAAAAAACTTATCGACGAAGGTCAGGCGAACTCTGGTACGCCTACTTTCCTTAGCACACATCCTGATCCAGGAGATAGAGTAGCGAACATACAGAGTCAAGCTGCTGCTGCAGGCAGTTGCATTTCTAAATCTGAGAATTATACTAATGATACCAAGTATTTACAACTTAGAAGTACTTTGTAATACTAAACCTATAACATACCTTGAAAAAACTAAGAACCATATTGCTTTTAACTTCCATTGCCTTGGCTAATGATACACTAGCTCAAGATGCGCATTTCTCGCAGGCTATGAATTTTCCAATGCTAATCAATCCTGCCTATTCTGGTGCTTTTGATGGGCAGACTAGAGCCATATTGGCTATAAGAAATCAAAATATTTCAGTGCCTAATACCGCTTTTTCTGGCACTTACAATACTTTTGGAGCATCAGTTGATCACAAAATTTTTCAAGAATATACAGATCAAAATACCTGGAGTTTAGGCCTAACTGCACTTTCAGACTATGCAGGGAGTGGTACGTTGGCTACCAATCAAGTCTTGTTACATACCGCATATTCACTAGCTATGGATAGATATAGTAAGAGCTTCCTATCCATAGGTGGACAGGTAGGAGTCACTAATCGTCGAATTTTTTCTAAAGATTTACTCTTTGCTGCGCAGGTTAATGAATTTGAATTTGACCCTAGATTGCCAAACCTAGAACCTTTTATTAACGATGGCTCTGAATATGCCTTTATGCTCAATATCGGCGCACTCTATCAGCAGCAACTAGGAGATAATGCTGTGACTCAGTTAGGATTTTCACTTTACAACGTTAATAATCCCAATCAATTTTTCTTTACCAATTCTAAAGAAAATATTTATGCTAGAATGAATATCACAGGAGGCATTTTATTTAATCTAGATGAAACCTCTAAGATTTATCCTTCTATCATTTTTATGAAACAAGGCAACTTTTCCTCTACTAATATTGGCATGAGCTATAGCAAGGACATTACCGACGATGTAAGTATATTGGCTGGTTTGCGATCTAGACTAGGTGATGCTTTTATTGCGGTAGCTGGCGTAAAATACAAACAGTTTCAAACTACACTTAGCTATGATATTACGACATCTAGTCTATCCAAGGCTAACAATACTGTAGGTGCACTCGAATTAAATTTAACTTATATCTTAGGTAAAAGCACTGAAAGCTATGGCAGTGATAAATTATACTGCCCCGGAATTTAAAAAATTAAATACATTAAATATATGACTCGTATTCCATTAATTATAGCCTGTTTAGGATTGATTTTAATCTCTTCCTGTGGTAAAGAAGAAGAAGAGGCCGCTGTTTTTAAATCCCCTATCACTATTCTGCAGCCGTCTACTGACCCAGCCAATGTGCTCAAAGAGGCCCCAATTAAATACGATGTCAGATTTACTAATGACGAATATATAGATTCGGTAATGGCCTTTTATCAACTCGACACTTTGGGAACAGGATATGACACAACCCAAAAGGATTCATTGATTCATAAAGTCGTCTATCCTATTAGTAATCGAAAAAACGAACAGTCTATTACTGGGACCTTTAAACCATATAAATTTCCTGCAGTAGGCAAAAAAATTCACTTGATATTTTATATGCGTTCTAAAACTCGAAACGTAAGTAAACGAATTCCACTTATAGTTAGCTAAAATTATGAACCTATCTGACTGGCGAGAAGAATACGACAAATATAGCCTACACGAAGAAAATTTAACTAAAGATCCATATTCTCTTTTTAAGGAATGGTTTGAGAAGGCTGTAGAAGATTTAAATCCTGAACCTAATGCGTTCATCCTAAGCACCGTCTCTGCAAAGGTCGAGCCTGAGTCTAGAGTAGTCCTTTTAAAGGAAATTGAAGATAATAAATTTGTATTTTATACCAACTACAGTAGTCAAAAAGGACAAGATCTAGCCATAAACCCCAAGGCATCAATGTTGTTTTTCTTTCCTTTTAGCCAGAGGCAAATAAGAATAAAAGGGACTGTAACCAAATTGTCTCGTGATAAAGCACTGGACTATTTTTCAACCAGACCAATTGAAAGTCAGATATCTGCTATGGCGTCAGCGCAGAGCAGCAAAACGACTAGAGAAGAATTGATACAAAAAGCGGCTCTTTTGAGAGAAAATGGAAATATCGATTGTCCTGAGACTTGGGGTGGCTATGGCATATCGCCTAGTTATTTCGAATTTTGGCAAGGACAGCCTGGCAGACTGCATGATAGAATCATATACGAAATGAACCCATCCCAATCATGGGAGCAATACAGAATCGCCCCTTAAATTATGAAGAAAGAATTATCCATTATTGCTATCCTATTTCTATTTCAATGCGTAGAAGCGCAAATGGAAGACACGGTTTCCAATGCTTTGCGTTCTGCAATTATTGACCATTCTGGGGTGCAGCCCTACATCTCTGCCCACCCGATGATAGAAAAAAGGAAAGCATTTTATCAAGGATATCGTATTCAAATATTTAGCGGAAATAGTAAAGAAGAAGCAAATAAAGTAAAATCCGATTTTTATAGTAAATTTCCCGCTATGCGATGTTACCTTACTTATCAGCAACCTTATTATAAACTGCGCGTAGGTGACTATGATGATCAGGAAAGTGCTAAACCCGACGCTAGGAAATTAGCGCGACATTACCCATCTTCATTTTTAGTGCCCGATGAGGTCAGAAGGGTAGGGTCTGAAGCTGACAAAGATAAAAAACAATAACCTAATAGCTTTGTTTTCAATATATTTTTGGTTTTTTGACAATTATTGGAAACATAATTCCGCTATACTTGGTTTATTTTTTTATTATTGTGCCGCATAATAACTTTGTAGAAGATAAGTTTTAGAATTAAACGATTAGATTATTGATAGTAACATGGCGAAAGAAGTATTTGAGATAGATTATGTATTAAAAGCATCTCCAAGAATTTTATATGATTTTGTAAAACAGCCTACGCACCTAGCGCAGTGGTTTTGCGATAAATGTGAGTCCAATTTGGATAAATATAATTTTATATGGAAAGGTTATTCAGAAAAAGCTATTCTGATAGATGATATCGAAGAAGAATTGGTAGCCTATCATTGGGAAAACAGCGACGATGACGAGTTTTTCGAATTTGCTATTCAAGTTAATGAAATTAGTGAGGACACAATCCTTACAATTAATGATTTTGCTGAACCCAATGAAGTAGAAGATCAAAAAATGTGGTGGGATAATCAAATCCAAAAGCTCATTCGTGTTATGGGAGGTTAATGCAACCTATCTCATGGTCTAGATTCAATATTTATTTGTTTTTTCTAATTTCTATGTTTTATGAGTACTCAAAAAACCGCTAGTGAGCGTTTAGATTTTCTTAGGAAATATGTAAAAATTTTAGAGTCTCAATTTACAATTCCTGGCACTAAATTTAAGTTTGGCATAGACCCTTTGCTCAATATTATACCGGGTTTTGGTTCCTATTCTGGACTGATTTTAGGTATGATTTTTATTGTTCTAGCTCATAAACAAGGGGTTTCTGGAAAAGTGAAGGTGCTCATGTTTCGCAATAGTATCCTAGATTTTCTGCTAGGCTCCTTGCCAGTAGCCGGATACATCACAGACTTTTTTTATAAATCCAATGAAAAAAACCTTCGACTATTAGAAGAACATATTTTAGATGAAAAACATGGCGGAAGTGGATGGTCGCTCATTCTTCTGTTTATCTTTATTTGTTTAGGTATATTCTTCCTGACACTTGCCTTTTTTATATGGGCACTAAATTATATTTTCTCTCTGCTATAGATTTATGAGCCTAAAATCTCTCGCCAGGCAAACAGCCATTTATGGTATTAGCACCATAGTCCTGCGCATGGCTAGCTGGCTTTTGAGTCCGTACTATACCCGCGTTATAACCCAGGAGGAGATAGGTGTTAATGCTACTTTTTTATCCTACATTGCCTTTCTCAATATCATTTACATGATGGGCATGGAAACTAGTTATTTTCGGTTTGTAAAGACTGACAACCAAGCATCTGTATTCAAAAAAACCGAATCCGTCGTTTTCTTCAACTCCATTTTCTGGTCTTTACTTCTTATTCTCCTAGCCAAACCTTTGATAACATTGCTTGGCTATCCCGGTAGAGAAATATATATTTATCTCTTTACTGTGACTTTGTTTTTTGAAAATTTATGTAATATTCCCTTTGCCAGACTGAGACAAGAGAATAAAGCCATATCATTTGTATCTTATAAAGCCGCTTATATCCTCATCAATATAGCCCTCAATATTTTCCTTCTCTCTTTTGCGCTGAAAGGTCAGATTCATTTGCCTTTTCAGATAAGCCAAGACCCTGTAGAGCTTATCTTCTGGGCGAATATGATTCCCTGGACACTGATTTTTCTGTATTTCTCACCTCAGATATTAAAAAATATATCATGGGTTGAGTTTCGAGAATCAAAAGAAATTGTTTCTTATTCGCTACCGTTAATACTCGTGGGGACAGCAGGCATGGTAAATGAAGTTATAGACAGGCCAATGCTCATGTATTTGCTACCAGGCAGTCAGACAGAAAATGCTGCTGTAGTAGGCATTTATAGTGCCAATTATAAATTGTCAATCATAATGACTCTGGCCATACAAGCTTTTCGTATGGGTGCAGAGCCCTTCTTTTTCAGGCTAGCAGACGCCAAAGATAGTAAAAAGACTTATGCTGTAATAATGGATTATTTTGTCATAGCGTGCTGCATCATTCTGGTTCTTACCTCCCTCAATAGAAAACTGATAGCGGCTATAAATCAATCAGATTTCATAGTGGCTATAGATATACTGCCATTTTTATTGCTGGCAAATCTCTTTCTGGGTATGTACTATAACACCTCTATCTGGTACAAGGCTAGCAATAATAACTCCAAAGGAGCTATCATAGCTATCATTGGAGCCATAATTACTCTTGTTCTTAACTGGATTTTAATTCCGTATATGGGCTATTATGGATCCGCCTTGACCACGCTTGTTTGTTATTTTAGCATGTTAGTCATTAGTATGCTATGGGGCAGACATTATTATCCTATACCTTATCATTATATTTACAATTTTAGTTGGATAGGATTTAGTGTGGTTTATTCAACTTTAATATATGCCTTTTTTGAAAACCAAACTTGGGTTATCCTTGGATTTACTTGCTTATTTCTTTTAATCGCTTTTTACTTTGCATATAGAAGGTATCGTGACATAAAGCATTCCATTGATTAGAATCCACTATTTTTGTAGCTATTAATTAATTAAATGAACTCCTCCAAAAATAATTTCCTAGCTCGCCTTTCTGCTTTTGTATTCGGTGGTATTTTTCCTGTTTTCAGCGTTGGGACACCCTAGAAATTTTTGTTAATAATCTGGCATAATTCTGCTTGATTTTCATCCATTTTTAAAAGTTTCGTTTTAGAATGTTTTGATTCTGGCAGCATATACGATACTTCATACATATTGTGCGTTAGTTCTGCGGATTGCTTGAGTGATAAACTTGATTTTTCTTTAGACAGGACGCGTTCTAACTCTTTGTATATACAGTACGCAGTAAATGAAATACATATATGGGCTTCTATTCTGTTTTGTAATCTATGATAGATTGGTCTTATTCTGAGATCTGTTTTAGACATTCTAAATGCTTTTTCGATATGCCATAAATTTTTGTAATTTTCTATTACTTCTTTTGGTTTCAATTTTGAGTTAGTAAGATACCCTTTTAATCCATCCCATTTTTCATCTTCTTTGAATTTGTCATAGTCAATTTCTACTTCAATCTCTCCTTTCAGTTTAAGGTATTTATTGTAGCCTTTATTATTGATATGATTTTTAGTCAGCTTCTTTGTTTTTAATTGTTTTTCCAACCTTTTGAGTCCTCTATCTCGATTGTGTTGGTCTTTGATTGCTCTATTCGTTGCATAGTTTATTATTAAGCGATTATTTCCTTTTAATAAACTAATCGTTTGCCCATCTATAAATGATTCTTTTACTATTTGATTCTTTATTATTGTTGTTTCATTCTTCAACCTTGCTCCAATGATATATTAGTAGTCTTTTGCTTCTAAAGTTAAAATATTGTCTTTTGATAAAAGCCCTGCATCAGCCACAACAATAGGTTTCCCAAGACTAAATTTTTCTGCTATTTTTTCAAGAAATGGAATTAATGTATGACCTTCATACGTATTGCCTTCAAATATATCATATCCAATAGCATAGCCTCCGAGCGAAACTAAAAGCCCAAGGTAAATCTGAGGATTACTATGTTTTCCATCTTTGCTAAATCCAGTTTTTCTTAAATCATCCTCATCACTCGCTTCGAAATAAATCGTAGTCATATCATAAAATACAACGGTGATTTCTCCTCCCATGGATTTTAAAGTATGTTCGTATGCAATCTTTTCAACTTGTAATTTATGTTTTTCGTTTAGTCTATCTAAAAATCGATACACAGAATCAATATCTAGCGATAGCCCTTGATATCGATATAAATAATCTATCGTCTTTAATTTGCTCAATGGAAAGGCTAATCTGGCGACAACTAAATGACGAAATAAGTTTTCTTCAATTTGATTAAATCCGATAAAATCATAGATTTTGCCAAAAATAAGTTCAGGGCCAACAGTACGAATACTTGCATTACTTAGCGAATCAAATACTTGTTCAACAAAACTATCACTTTCAGACACAAATAGCTGTGACTGGCTAGATAGCCTTTCAATTTCTTGTTTACCTAAAAACCATAACTTTTGAATCTCCTGCTCATTTTTGCTAGACCCGATAGACTTAACTAACTTATACTTTCCACCTATCTTTTGAATAATTTGGATAGAAATACTACCTGACTTATTTGGCTTCTTTCGTAAAAACATGCTCAAATATACTCATGGGACACCCAGTTTGAAAAAAAAATTCAGTAAAATCAAGTCTTCACAAGGCAAAATTTGAAAAGTGCGGAAAACAGGTGGGTTATCCTTGGATTTACTTGCTTATTTCTTTTAATCGCTTTTTACTTTGCATATAGAAGGTATCGTGACATAAAGCATTCCATTGATTAGAATCCACTATTTTTGTAGCTATTAATTAATTAAATGAACTCCTCCAAAAATAATTTCCTAGCTCGCCTTTCTGCTTTTGTATTCGGTGCTATTTTTCTCTCTGTAGCCGTGCTGTTAGGACTTACTTTTTTTGTGCCAGAAAGTAAAATTAGAAAATTAGAACACACCCTTGACTATCCTAAAGCACTGGTGTGGAAGGCTATCTATGAACCTAGCCACTACCTCAAAGCAAAAAAAGAAATTACTAACTATAAAATTTATGATACTGTGCTTCCTCGCTGGACAGAATATTACACCCCGCAGGATTCAATAGAAAACAAAACAACGAAAATAATACAGCAAATGAAACTGACCTACGGTATTATGAATAAAAAGCATCAGCAAGTCAACGCCTTTTCATTCAAACTAGAAGCAGTCAATGACATGGAAACCAAACTAACCATTTATGAAAAGTCAAGATATTTTAACGTTTGGGGTTCAATCTATTTTCAACTTTTCCGGCCCAATACAGTCCTAGATTATGAATATGTCAAAATCACGAATACTCTAAAATATATAGATAGTCTTAATCAACAATAATAAATGAAAAAACTTCTTGTATTAATTCTCTGCTTTTCTCATCTTCAGTTCATTTCTCAAAATTTAGATGAAACCAATGGCTATATAGACCGCGAGCAACGCAGGCTAGATAGCCTAGATGGGGTGATAGATAGTAAAATTGAATTGAAAAAATATGATGAACAAAATAAACTCTATAAGCAAATATATTTCGTGCTAGTAGACTCTTTTCAGAATAGAGTTAATAATAGCCCCCAATTGGCAGGATATCAGCGCAGAAATCTCCTCTATGGTATGTATATGACATTGACAGAAATCAGTGGCAAAACGTTTAATAATATTCCTCTATATTATCACAAACTCTTTTCCCATGCTTTAGGTTTAATTAAGGCATCGGAAAGCAAAGATGTCATTTCGTACCTTATCACAGACCCACTTTATTCTGTTAAAAATATTTACTTCTATAAATATGATATTTATGCCAAGGAGTTTTTGATATCTTCCTGCCATACCTATCCCGAGGAAGTACTAAAAGCGTTTTCAAAGTATAACGATAGACCCTACAAAGATACAGTGGTAGAAGTTTGCGCCATCCTAGCTCCAAATATTGCTAAAAATTATTTAATAGGGGAGACTGGAATCAAGCAAATACTAATGAATAGCGGCAGCATGAATATCATGGGTATGCGCGGTTTTTTTAACAAGTATAATATTCTATCAAAGGGAATGGTGCTGGTAGATGATATTGTAGATGGCAATCTCATAACTGTAGAAGACGCGCATACTATATCTCTAGACAAACGGAAGTTCTTAAGAAAAATGATAGAAATCAGAAATAGTGATTATGCCATGGCAGAGCACTCACTAGACCAACAGCTTAAAGCCACCAGTCTAGAATATGTAAGAATCATAAATGAACTACATGATGAAAAAGACCCAAAGAAAAGATTTGCATGTATAGATGATTTTAATTGGAAAGAACTATACACATTGCTAGTATACAGTGAAGAAGAGATTTTTACCTCTACCTTCAACGGAGTATTTGAAAGACTCATTTTTAGAATCAATCAAGAAAAAATCAGCGGAGATAAAATGCTAGATAAGGTCAAATATAATAAATTTAGAACCTTTATAAAAATTGTTGCTAACTTCAATAAACTTGGTGATTTTCTTAAAACGATGCCCAAAGATCAATCTCGCATGCTTATCTCTAAGTTTACAAACAACCTTGATAAAAACGAAGGTGATTTAAGTTCTGCTATCAATGTGGCGAATGCCTTTAGTAGCATTAATGACTCTTTATTGCTGAGCTATATACGAGAAAATATTGCTCAAGAATATAAACGCACAGAAAAAGAAGGCAATAGAAATGGAGTGGCCATCTATGGTTTATTAAAAAGCTTATTTGTAGTCCCAGATAAAAAAGATGCTATGTGGTTCCAATCTATGGCTATGAAATATAAACTACAACCTATTAATAAAATAGATAGTTCGGCCCTTTTTGGTATGGACAGAGTGCACAGACAGGTGCATTTCTTCTATGACGATGAAGACGGAGATGCTTCCTACGCTTCCTTTATAGCTACATTTACTACTCCTAATTATAGAATAGTTAAGAGAAAAAACTATGTAGTCATCGAATCTATAAAAGGAAAAAAAGTCATCATTTATGCCAATCATCCTAAATCAGAACTTGAAGGACAAGCCGATTTGGTCGGTGTCATGGATTCATTTAGAAAGGATATTCAATTGTTTGTGCACAGAGGTCATAGCTACTACGCTATGAATACTATTGACCAAATACCTCCTCGCACTAAAATTGTCTTTCTAGGTTCCTGTGGTAGTTATCACAATATACACGAGGTGCTGAGCCGATCTGAGAACGTGCACATTATATCTTCTAAGCAAATAGGAACCATGGGAGTAAATAATCCACTTCTATTTCATATCGCGGAGACGGTAAGGGAAGGGAAGGATCTTGTATGGAGTGAAGTATGGGCTAAAACAGGAAAGACCATTTCAAAAAATGTAGATGCCATGGAGAAATTTAGAGACTATGTAGCTCCTGATAAAAATTTAGGAGCTATATTTCTACAAGCCTTTACTAGGCTAGTGACCCAAGATTGATGAAGGCTCTTCTTTTAGGTGTCTGTTTTTTCTATTCTAATTGCTTAACATCACAAAGCGATTTTGTCTCCGTTAGAAATTGTGAATTTATTCTGGAAAATAAACCTTATTCCTTTATTGGCACTAACTATTGGTATGGCGGACTACTCGCAATGGACACCGTTAATAATGGTCTAGAAAGGCTTCAGAAGGAACTGGATTTCTTAAAAAAAAATGAAGTGACTAATTTAAGGGTATTGATTGCTAGTGAAGGCGATGACAGCTACCCGTATCGTATATCACCCGCACTTCAGGAAAAACCCCTTTTCTACAATGAATCTGTTCTCCGAAGTTATGATGTTTTTTTATCAGAGGCATCTAAACGAAATTTAAAAGTAGTTTTTATCCTCAATAATAATTGGGAATGGAGTGGTGGATTCGGTCAATATTTAGCATGGGCTGGCTATCCTAACCCTATACTGCCTAAAACCCCACAATGGGATTGGGATTTATACTGTGATTATATATCGAAGTTCTACACCTGTGATAGCTGCCAGTACTGGTATCAGCAGCTCATAAAGGAAATATTAAATAGAAGAAATACAGTAAACGGTGTCCAATATAAAAACGACCCCACCATCATGACTTGGGAGCTAGCGAATGAACCAAGACCGATGAGACCAAAAGCGATAAATGCTTATAAAATCTGGATAAAACAACATGCTGATTTGATCAAAACTATAGACAAAAACCATCTCGTAACCATAGGCGTAGAAGGAATCATCGGTACTTCTATGGATTCAAATTTATATAAAGAAATTCATCGGTTTTCTGCTGTGGACTATGCTACCATTCATATCTGGCCTAAAACTTGGCAATGGTATAATGGCGAATCAAATCATTCCATTGCTGATACTACTCTTGAAAAAACCAAATCTTACATTAGAGTGCACGCTAAACTATGTAGAGAATTAAATAAACCTTTAGTGATCGAAGAGTTTGGACTCCATAGAGACCAAAATAATTTTCTGCCTAGAAGTCATACTATCAATAGAGACCATTATTACAGATATATATTTGAACTTGGTAAGAAAGAAAAAATCGCAGGATATAATTTCTGGGGAGCAATAGCCTTTAGAGACTCCAGACTAAAAACGCATTATTGGAAAAAAGGACTTCCCTATACTGCTGATCCTCCACAAGAAGAACAAGGACTCTATGGTGTATATATTGCTGACACAAGCACATGGAAAATGATTCGCGGCCAGATTTCTAAATAAAGTTCTTTGTTAACTGTAGTATCTTGTCGAATTCACTATAGGAATAATGCCCAAATAAATTATTGTTCTTTGTTTCAACTTTACAGGTAGCATGTACCTCATTTAATTCTGAAAATAAATGAACATTTTCAGAGGTTATACCACTTCCCGCCATGATAGATATTTGTTCTCCATATTTTCTATGTAATTCTAAAATCACCTCTAATCCTTGCTCTGCTTTAGGCTGTCCACCACTGGTTAAAATTCTCTCAAATCCAAGCTGAATAATTGAATTAACAGCATTTTCCAGGTTATTAGAATTGTCAAAAGCCCTATGAAAAGTAGCTGGTCTATTTTTCCATGTTTCCAATAAAAGGCCGCAGGCTGCTTGGTCTACCTTGTCTTCCTTAGTTAAAACGCCGAAAACAATTCCCTTAATATTAAGTTCTAAGCAGACTTTAATATCTTCTTGCATAATCTCTAGTTCTTCATTTGTATAACAAAAATTCCCGCCTCGTGGACGAATCATCACATAAACAGGTATTTTTGAAACTTCCTTTGCCTTCTTTAGCATACCATAAGACGGCGTACAGCCACCATCGGCTAAATTCTCAAAAAGCTCTATTCGACTCGCTCCTGCATTATTAGCATTAATGACAGATTCTATATTGCAGCAAGCTATTTCTACCTTCTTCACTAAATTAAATTCATATACTGAGATACGCCTAATCTATCAGCGCCTGCATCTATAAAACTTTGAGCTATTTCTCTAGTCGAAATGCCTCCGGCTGCTTTGATTTTTATTTCGGGGTTGAGTTCTTTTCTAAACAATTGGACATCCTCTAATTTAGCTTTCCCATACACCCCTGTAGAGGTCTTTACATAATCAGGTTTTAATTTATTTGCCAGCGCTAATAATCTTAAAATATGGCCTTGAGATAATTCAGAAGATTCAATTATCCACTTAGATACCACTTTCTTTTGTTTACAAATATCAATCCACGCCAAAGTCTCCTCTTCTATATTTTCAAAATCATCATTCGCAAGATAACCCCTGTGAACCACGTAATCTATTTCATCTGCCCCGCGAGCGATGACATCGTTTAGTTCGTATAGTTTACTAGGTATGGTCTGATATCCGGCAGGAAAACCCACTACTGTGGCCACCTTAACCTCCGAACCTAAAAGACGCTTCTTACAGTCCTCTACCATAAAGGGAGGCACACATACGGCTGGAAAATTAAATTGTTTAGCATCAGAGCAAAGTGCTATATACTCTTCCGTACTTGC
Organism: Darwinula stevensoni; assembly: GCA_905338385.1. NCBI lineage: Eukaryota > Metazoa > Arthropoda > Ostracoda > Podocopida > Darwinulidae > Darwinula > Darwinula stevensoni. Next base: position 17,776 of record CAJPEV010002013.1, read on the forward strand.
CTCTGGTTTTAGTATGGTAGCATCTAGGTATTTATTCATGTTTCTATTTTATATACCACATTGTTTTGTTTTCACATTGTTTGAAAAAACTATAACTAAATGATAAACAGTATTCTTAGTTTTCTTCACCCGCTTCTACAGATATCAATTTATAAGAGGTCTTTCCTAGTATTGTCAGAAATTTTCTTGTAATTTTCTGATTAATATCAAATTCAAATTCACTTTTGAAATGCATTACTTGATTATTCTCAATCTTACCTTTTCCCCATGCTTTCAAGTAATAGTTTTCCACTTCTATCGCCTCCACTTCATGATCACCATAGATGTTGAAAACATAGTATCCATTTTCAATTGGGCAGCAAAAATCCTTATATAATTTGGCTAGAAAAGTTTCGTTGTATTGCTTTATATGTATGTCTTGTAGCAATTCATCATCTAAATAAATCTGCTTCTTCAGCACCTGTAAAGTAGCTATCTCAGGACTGTGATTGAATTTGTCCTTTAATTTCTCCGCACTTCGAAATGATGAGCTAAATATAATAGGCGACCTGGAATCACTTTCCATGCTTTTGGTTCTGCTGATAGATAAAAAATTTAATCCTTTTTCATCCTGTTTTACATGGATAGAAAAAGTGTCATTTTGGGCCTTAAATGGCTTATTAAATCTAGGCCTCAGTAGTTGAATATCGTTCATCATCTTCATCTCCGCTTTAAACAAGTCATCCATTTCATCTAAGGTCAGAAAAAAAGTGTTCTCCAGAATACGCTTATAAAAAAAGTCCTTTTGATTGGCTCCCGCTACGATATCATAGACTTTTTTCTGAAAATTTTTGGAAATATCTATATGAATAATTTCATTCTCCTGATTATGAAAGTATATTAGACCCGCTTTATGTTCTACCTTTTTATCTCCATGAATACCCCAATGAGAGGGAAGTTCGACGATATGGTTTTGCTCCTTTATCTCATCATACAAAAAGTCAAATTCTGCTTTCTCTAAAATTTTATGTAGTAAATGAGCTGTAGCTCTCGCATCATCTAGTGCCCTATGAGCATTGACCAATGGTATATCTAGATATTCTGTAATATTAGTTAGACTATAGGAACTCAAGCCATGAAATGCTTTCTTAGCGGACTTTACGGTGCATAGCCTTTTGCTATCCATCGGACGTCCGAGCTCTAAAAATTCTCTTTTAATCAAGCCATAATCAAAGTCTACATTGTGCGCTACAAAGATTTTATCTTTAATTAAATCATTGATTTCATCTGCTAATTCTCCAAAAGTAGGTTCGCTAGCGACCATTTCATTGGTAATGCCTGTCAATTTAGTCACATACCAATCAATCTTTCTAGTAGGATTGATGAGTGCTTTATACTCATGTAGAATATGTTTACCATCGGATATAACGATGCCTATTTCTGTAATCTTAGTATCTACAGGGCGTCCGCCTGTAGTCTCTACATCTACTACTGCAAAAAGTTTGGAGGCCGTATTAGTCAAGCTCTATTTCTATGGTATTTTTTAATAAATCTTCTAATTCTTCTCGTTTTCTTATCACAGCATGTTTTTTTCCTTGCACTAATACTTCCGCTGGTTTGCAGCGCGCATTGTAATTCATACTCATCTCATAGCAATAAGCTCCTGCATTGTAAAATGCCAAGATATCACCTTCGTTCACCTCGGTCAACATTCTATCCCAGGCAAAGGTGTCTGTCTCACAAAGATTCCCTACTATTGTATAAATTCTTTCTGTACCTTCAGGGTTTGATATATTTTCTATTCTATGATAGGAGCCATATAGCATCGGTCTGATTAAATGATTAAAACCAGAATCAACTCCTACAAAAACAGTGGCTGGCGTAGGTTTAATTACATTCGCTTTGACCAGAAAGGTCCCAGACTCACTTACTAGGTATTTTCCTGGTTCAAACCAGACCTCAATCTGACCGCCTCTTTCTTTTTGAAACTCCTCGATAGGCCCTGAAATAATCTCCTTTAACTTCTGAACATCTGTTTCCTTTTCATCTTCTTTATATGGCACTTTAAACCCACTACCTAAATCAAGGATTTTAATATTTGGAAACTCTCTAGCAATATCTAACATCACTTCCAAGCCCTGAAGAAATACTTGCATATCCTTTATCTCGCTACCAGTATGCATGTGAATGCCCTCTACGTTTATATTAAGTGTTTTCACCACTCTTAAGACATGACGCAACTGATGGATAGATATTCCAAATTTACTGTCTATGTGTCCAGTAGAAATATTATAGTTGCCGCCCGCCATGATATGTGGGTTAAAGCGAACGATTACTGGATAGTTGTCTTGATAATAGTTTCCGAATTGCTCTAAGATGCTTATATTATCTATATTGATATGCACGCCTATTTCTACAGCTTCCTTAATTTCATCAAAAGCTACACAATTCGGAGTAAATATGATATTTTTAGGATCAAAGCCAGCTTTAAGACCTAGCTTCACCTCGTTGATAGAAACGGTGTCAAGGCCGCATCCTGTATTTTTTATAACCTTTAAAATATTTAGATTTCCTAGAGCCTTGCATGCATAAAAAAACCGAACATCTTTTCCCTTAAATGCATTGGTCAATTTGTGATACTTCTCTTCTATCTTAGCTCTATCATATATATATAGTGGCGTACCATATTCTTTAGCTAAATCCAGCCACAATTTTTCTTTTAAATTAGACATTATTGATTTTTTAAGATTCGTAAGGTAAATTCACAAGTAGAGTCTAACGTAGAAAACTTTGGATTTAATTTAACTACCGCTTTATAATTCGTTTTTTTCTTATTAAACTGACTGCAAGAATCTTTATCACATACTAGTTTGAAATCTTTAATTTTTATATAATCTCCTGAATCTTTTTTGACAGAAGTTATGGTTTCCTTATAAACCATAAGCTTTGCGTTTGGAAAATTTGACTCTAGTACCCAAGTAATTTTTTGATTTGTATCCGCTACTAGCGGATAGGTCTTTTCAATACTATTGTTAAGTATAGCCGTATACGTTTGTCCTTGGCTTGCCGCTTCATTCATTAGTTTTTCTACATCTTCTACCGACAAGGCATCCACTTTGACCTCTTGGCTACCATCCGCCTTTTTTTCTACTAGATTCTCTATATTTGTCTTTTCATCATTATTACACGATATGATGGTCCAAGATAAAAACACTATAAAAAGTAAAAATTGCTTCATATGTCTATTCATTTCTTTATACTAATTGATAGATGGCATCAAGATTTCTTCCGTATTCATTGTAGTCTAACCCATAACCAACAATAAATTTATTTTCTATTTCAAAGCCTAAATAATCTATTGGAAAATCTTTTTGAAATGCTTCTTTTTTAAATATTAGAGAGGCCAATTTCACTGAGCGAGGCTCATAATTCTTTAGATATTCGAAAAAATGCGCAAGCGTATGACCAGTATCTACAATGTCTTCAATCACTATAAGATCACGATCTTTAATATCTACTTGCAAACCCAAGACCTCCCGAACCTTCTCTGTTGATTGTGTTCCTTCATAAGATTTTAGCCGCACAAATTCTATATTACAAGGAAGGGAAACTTTCTTTAGTAAATCACTAGCGAAAATAAACGATCCATTTAGAATACAAATAAATAAGGGCTGCCGTCCAGCATAGTCTAAGTCAATTTTAGAGGCTAATTCTCCCACTTTCTTATCTATCATATCAGCAGACAAATAAGGTTTGAATTTTAAATCTAAAATTTGAATTTCACTGTTCATATTTCTTAACTCATTGGATTTAAACTTATGCTATAAATTCTATATGAATTAACATCTCTCTCATAATAAAACTTATCCAGTACTTGATATATATTCTTTGCTCTAAAGTAAGAAGTATGAAGATTTTGCTCTCCTATTTTAATCCACTGGAGGGTATATGAATCCTCTTTTTGGTAATGGAGCTGGACATATTCAAGAACTTTAGAAGCCGCTTCTATCTTATCCAGCCCTTTGACCGAATGAAAAAGAAAGGATTGGTCATGCCGCGGATTAAAGGTAATGATATCTAACTGAGTGACATCATTCATAGACTTATAAGAAAACACCAAATGGTCCTTTCCTAGACCTAAGATATCGCCTATCTTAGCCTCTACTTCTGCTAAATTATGGTTCTTGTCTAGCATTATATTTTCGAAGCAATTTCATCAACTATTCCATATTCGAGTGCTTCTTTAGCATCCATCCAGTAATCTCTATCGAAATCCTTGAGGATTTTCTCAACTGGCTGACCACAATTTTCAGCTAAAATTTCAGCTAAAATTCTTCTTGTTTTAACTATCTGCTTGGCTGTTATTTCTAGTTCTATAGCTTGACCCTGCACTCCACCAATAGATGGCTGATGAATCATCACCCTGCCATTCGAGAAGATTTTGCGCTTTCCTTTGACACCATGGCTCAATATCATGGAACCCATTGAAGCTGCTAATCCCATGCAGGTAGTATGGACAGGAGATTCTATCATTCGCATGACATCGAGTAGAGACAAACCAGCCGTCACTGAACCTCCTGGACTATTAACAAATAACTCAATATCCTTTCCTGGCTCTAGCGCATCTAGCAATAGCACTTGGCTAATCGCTTTTTCCATAGATTTATCATCTACCACTCCCCATAGGAAGACTCTTCTCTTTTTGAGAAAGGTTTCTTCCATTTTTTTGGAGAGACCATTTTCTTCTTTATCTTTCTCCTTTTCTTCCTTTTCTTCTTCGTTGTAGAATATCATGTAATATATTTTTCTTCTTGCAAATTTAAGAATGCGTCGTATTAGAGCCTGTTATTTTTTGTTAGTTAACGATATTGCATACCCATAAACTAGTCTTCTAGCCAATCCATTGCTTTGACAAGGGTTTCCGTCTCACTAGTAGTCACATCTGGTATAATAGGTCCATAGTAGATATTACCCTTCCTATCGATAGCCCATGAAGTTGCCAGTGCTAACATTGAACCATTTGATAAATAAAAAACCCGATTACCTGTTGTTTTACCCGCACTGGTCTGTCCAAACAATTTCACATTAGAAAGTCCTATAAGTGATATAGCGGTCATCTCAGCAGCACTTGCTGTTTTATTGTCAATTAAGACCGCTATTTTGACATTTAAATCTTTGCACTTATACTTTTTTATTCTTTGGGTTACCAGGCTGGGTTTCCTAAAATTTTTAAGCCATGCTGTTTTATCCTTTCTAGTAAGAAAATATCCCAATGAATCTTCTTGAATAAAAGGCAATATTGAAGATATCATCGGATACATATTACCCCCTGAGTTTCCTCTTAAGTCAATAATCCACCCTTTCATTTTACTGCTGTCGTCCATCGCTTCAATTTGCCTTAAAGCGGAATCTATGTATAGATAAAGGTCTAAATCTCCTCTATTTGTATAACTTGGTATTGTCAAATGCCCAATTCCCTTTTTTACTTCCACTAGCTTTGGACTTCGAAGATTACTCAGTTTTTGATTGAGTTCTTTTACTCTCTTCCTTGACCTCCAAAAGGAATGATTGTCTCCATATTTTTGTAATTCATTTATTATTCTTCGCATCACTAAATAGCCCGTATCCTGATAATGAGCGGATGTCAGAAAGTCCATCTCTTTTCGGAAGACAGGCCAGTCAATAGAGTCGGAAAAAATAGAATGACGTTCTATCACATCCAATACCTCATTGGTAAATTTTATATGTTGTTTTAGTACTGAGTCTTGAGCAAAAAGACTTAGGTTGACTAGGATACAAAGAAGGGTCAATCTTTTCTTCATTCTGTTAAAGTTATTGCCAATTTTCCAATAGTTTTTCCTTCTTCTAACATCTTGTGAGCCTCTACTAGCTGATCTTTGGTATAGTTCTGACCCTGAATATGAGTAAAAATGCCCTGCCTATATAGCTCGTAGACTCCATTCATGCATCGAAGGACGGTCTCAGGCTTATTATCTGCTATAGCTAGCATATTAATACCTATCATCGATTTACTCGGCATAAGAAATTTGGCTGGGGAGAAAAGCGTAGTAGCAAAACTCAATAATTCAGGAATGAGTCCAAAAATGGTTTTAGGGCCACTCAGTTTCGATACTCCAAATATAACATACTTACCTCCGCTAATAAGCGCCTTGAAACCATGTTTTATATTTTTACCACCGGCCACACTATCGAAAACAAAGTCAATTTTTCTATGTAATCCGAAATCTCGGATTTTCTCATAAATATCATCTACTTTATAATTGATTGTATATTCTACTCCGAGAGATTTTAAAAAGGTCAGCTTCTCATCACTCCCTGCTATAGCTATTATTTTACACTTTTTCCATAGCGCTATTTGGACTATACCTAGACCAACTCCGCCAGCGGCAGCGTGTACTAAAATAGTATCCCCTTCTCGAAGATTTATACTCTCAATAGCTGCACAATAAGAGGTAGAAAGCTGTGTAGCCATGGCTAATTTCTTATATGCAGGTATTTGTTTATCTATAACTATACAAGCCCTCTCATCTGTAATAGCATATTCTGCGTATCCTCCAAACCGAGTCAAAGCGACTACATGGTCGCCATGCTTAAATGAAGTCACATTCGCACCTACGTCGACCACTTCACCACACACATCATAGCCCAAGACGCATGGCAAAGGAGGCATATCTGGATATAACCCTAAGCGCGCCATAACATCGGCATAATTCAGACCGAAAGCAGACACTTTGATTAATACTTCATTTTCTTTCACCTTAGGAATCTCTATCTCTCTCCACTCAAATGGTTTATCTGATCTTCCTTTTTTGACTAAATACGCTGCCTGCATCTATTTACTTTTTGGCTAAAATAATAAGTATATTTCATTTAGTGGAGTAAACCTCTAAAATACGACTAGCTAGCCGGCAAATCTTGCAAATTGGTCTATTTGTCGAAAAAACTACTTCATCTGCAGAGCAGCTACTGTCTGCTTTATTTCTTGCAATGTCGCTTCTTTATAATTGGAAACGAGCACGGCTTGTTGTGCAGTGTTTGCTTCTAGTAAGGACATATACATTTTACTTTCTATAGATTTTATCGTCAATACATAGACCTCTTGATTGAGCCCTATTTGTCTAAAATTGAATTTTGAATTGGTTCTATACTCATCTCTAAATAATGATTTTTGATTTTTCATAATTAAATAAACTTTGACGAAATCGATTGTATTCGCATCCACAATAAAATTAGTCAACTGACTTCTATCAAACCGATCACAATTGATCCATCCTAATTGAGAACTTGTAATAACATAGTATCCGAAATCAACCACCGCTTGCATCTCTTCGCGCTTCACTTTAGCTTCCTGATATTCTCGTTCTTTCTGAATGCTATCTGTCTCTTTATCTACAGTATAATCACTCATATCCCCACCGATAGAGGTAATATTATATTTTCCGAAAGGCTCTCTGGTTATTTTAAATTCTATAGGAATAGTATAAATATAATCTATAGGAACGCCATCTAACTTAGCAGGTGTCCAGCGAGGCATAAGTTCTACCAATCTGATAGCTTCTTTATCTAAAGAGGCTTCTACGCTCTTATCGAGTTTTGCTTCTAATACTTTTCCACTCTCATTTATTAGAAATTTAATCTTGACTACCCCTTCTACACCTTTTGAAAAAGCTTTTGTGGGGTACTTCCTATTTTGCTGAATAAAATGTTTTAAAGACTCCTGGCCTTCTGCAAACACAGGTAGCGTCTTTCTTGAAACAATTTTGCCTTGTCTCTCAGACGTGGTTCTCCAGTTTATAATCTCCTTTTGCTTATCCCCGTAAAAAGTAGTCATTCCTGGTCCACAATCATTGCAAGGCATACTTAGCTTTATATTCCTTCCTTTGCGCACAGCTACGGTTTGATTGTTCTCGCTTGCTTCTATATTTAGCATACCACCTGAAATTAGAGGCCTGCCATCACTGCGGGTACTCAACCCTTTTTCTAAAAAATCCAAGGTAGAAAGGTATTCATCAACTTTGATGGTGATTTTCTCTGCTGGGTCTCCTGTTATAGTATTAACTAGTGTTCCAGCTTTAATAAAAATTTTAGTACCCTTTTTACAAACAATTGTTGTATCCATAGTCCCATCAATTATAAAAACTTCGGAATTATCGGCTGGCTTGAAAATATTTTCATTCTCCTTTTCATCTGTGGTAATGATGAATTCTGCCCTCCGCCATTCTTCTTCATTTACTTTTTCTGCAAAAGCATCTCCAAAATGTCTTAACTCCACTCTAGCTGCTGATACTCCATTGCTAGTCAGAAAATTTCCTATCGTTTCCGCCCTTTTCTTGGACAATTCCATATTTTTACTTTCTTCGCCAGACTTACTAGCATAACCCAGAATAATAATTTTCTGATTGGCTGATAATCCATCCAGACTTTCCCTCAAGCTAAGCATTTGCTGAGCCGATAACTCATACTTACCATTGTCGAAATAAAGTTTTTGTCTAGTTTCTGATTGAGCACTAAGCTCAAGGCCTAGTATTATTGCCGCTGCTAAAAAATAATGAACCATAAGAACAAGTTTAGAAAATTCTAACTCTAGCTCTTTGTTTTTAGTATATTTTTTAACAAATGTGACTTCATTTATAATAAGTCAGAATAATCTCAGCTACACGCTTGGAGGCATTCTTTTCTCCTAATAATTTTCGCAGACTCTGATAATTTTCTTTGAGCTTGTTGCTATATATTGGATCGATGAGCTTATTAATTTCTAGTGTCAAATTAGATGTATTCAAATCATCTTGAATTAATTCTCTGACTATTTCTTTACCAAAAATAAGATTGACTAGAGATATAAAGGGAACTTTGATTAATCGTTTGCCCAATTCATAATTGAGCCAACCACTCTTATAGCAAACAATTTGTGGCACCTCAGCCAGAGCTGTTTGCAGCGTAGCCGTACCCGAGGATACCAAGGCCATATCGGAACCGGAAATCACCTCATCGCTATTATCAAATATCAACTCTACTTCTTTATTTCCTATGATTCCCTTATAAAATGATTCTCCTAAATGACTCATAGCTGCTACCACAAATTTGTAATCCGATATTTCGGATTGAACGCTCAACATCAATGGCAAAATATGTTCTACTTCCTGTTTTCTACTCCCAGGTAATAAAGCAATCTGCTTGCTTTCTTTCAACTTTTGACCTTCCACTTTTGACTGTAGGAGCGGATGCCCAACAAACTCTGTCTTCACTCCTCTTGATCGAAAAAACTCCTCTTCAAATGGCAAAATAACGAGGAGTTCATCGATATACTTCGCCATTTTTTTGACTCTATTTTCTTTCCAAGCCCAAGCCTGTGGAGCTATATAGTAGATAACAATAAATCCATTTTCCTTTAGCCAAGGTAATAATCGCAAATTAAATCCAGGATAGTCAATGAGTACAACTACTTTAGGATTGACCTCTAAAATTTGCTTTTTTACCAATCTGAAATTTCGGAATATAGTCGGCAAATTTTTTATGACTTCATAGAATCCCATAAATGCCAGTTCCCGATAATGCTTCAGTATACTAGCACCAGCTTCCTGCATTTTTTCACCTCCCCATGCAGAGATTTTTAGCGATGCATTTTGAATCAATAATTCCTTGATAAGATTCGAACCGTGTAAATCGCCAGATGCCTCACCGGAAATGATAAATAATTGGTTTTTGTCTCGCACGGAATTCACAGAATACTTTTTAAATTAAGAAAACTCCAATCCGTCATTCCTGATGAAGCGAAGCGTAATTCGGGAATCTTTAAAGTATTTAATCCTTTTTTAATAAAACAACTATAATACTGTAAATACATCGGCTATTAAATGTAATATTATTTCTCCGGTACTCATTTCTTCTTTTGACTTTTTCATCTTAACGTAAACATTTTTCCTAAACTCACTGAATATATCATCGTTCTTTTGGGTATAAATTTTATCATATCGTTTCCTTAAATCTTCCTCTCTTAACACAAAATAGCTTTCAAATATTGCTCTATAATGGGTTAGATAATTTCTATCTGAGGTCATTTCTGCATTATAACTTGACATTAAAGTCTTATATGCAAAAATTATCCTATCCTTTGAATCAGATTCATTAACCCCTAAGATTTTATAATAATCAATCATACTAATTTTCTGTTTGTTTGTGCTTTCTGTGAGAGAAATTACCCCTCTGTGAGAAATTTTATTTGCGTCAATGCCACCAAACCCGCCGTCTCTACTCTCAATACATTCTCTGACAAAGATACCTCCTTCAAACCTAATTGTCGTATCATCTTAAACTCTTCATTTGAAAAATCACCTTCTGGACCTATAATTATTGTTGCACTGTCAGTTTTTGAAAAATCTGAAATCTTCTTCTTAGCTCCTATCGATGCAATAAGTGTATTTTCTGAACAAGATGTTATAAATTTTTCAAATTTAATTGATTCTTCCAATAATGGAAAATAAAGGACTTGCGCCTGTTTACATGATGACTGAATAATTTTATTCCATCGCTCTAGATTCACTTTACTTCGTTCCGTTCGCTGACAGATAATTGGGGTTATTTTCCCTAAACCTATTTCACAGGCCTTTTCTAAAAACCATTCAAAACGATCATTGGACTTAGTTGGTGAAATGGCAATATGGAGATTTGATGGCTTTTGATTGGTTTCTATTTTCTCTATAAAACGCAACTGTGTTTTCTTTGAATACGCTATTATTATTTCGCACAAAACTTTTGAACCCTTCCCATCTACAATATGTATTTTATCTCCTACTTGATGTCGAAGCACGGAAATACAATGTCTGCTCTCTTCTTCGCTGAGATAAAACGGTTCTGTTTGAGACCATATTGGGGAATAGAAGAGTTGCATTACTGAATGTAAAAATACTTTATTATTTTTGTTTTATAATATTTAAAAGTTGACATTTAGACTGTTAAAACTAATCTTAATTTTTATCACTTTTCTATCCTCTTGCGAGCCAGAGAAGTTAACTTCATCTAATATTAAAACAATAATTCTTACTTCTAGAAAAGATCCAAAGATCATTTTCCATTCTGTACCTAAGGGTGCTGATTATCATACAATGGAAATGTATTATAATGAAACTCCAGCATTTAAATACTTTGTTGATAGAAAAGAGTTCGAACTAATGAATTCTAAAGAGTTTGTAAATTGGTTGAAAATTGGAGATACAATTAGATTACAAATAACAAATCAAGATTATATGAGAATTTCTAATTATAAGAATGAAAGACTCCCTTTGGAAGAACAAATGATAAAAGTTTATGGTATTCATTCCAAACATATCAATTTTCTATCACTTAATAAGGTCTTATTAAAACAAAAAGAAATTAAATCTAAAGAGCCATTGAACCTTGGAGTAATATTAATATTAATTATTGTCTTTTTCCACGATAAAATCGAAATATATATTAGATTATTATTCAGTCAGTTTGTTTTAACAAAATAAGGTCAATTTCATACAATTAAAACCCTATTCTCACCCCTTTTCCGCTTTCTAAGAAATCATCCTTCGTTGGGTCAAAGTCTTTGACATCATCTAAGGTGATCGTCGCTCGTATTTTATCTGTGCGCTTTTCCGCTGGCATTTCCGCTAAGCGAAGGTTCTGAACTTTTATAACCTTTTCTACTAACTTTCGAATCGCTCGTCCATTACCAAAGTACTTCGATTTCTGCCGCACTAATTGTTTGAGATAATCCAACATAAATTCGTTGGCTTTTTTATCAAGCTTCAATTCTTCACTAGAAAGCATATTGAAGAAAATAGTTTGCAACTCTTCCGCACTATAGTCTTCAAAATCAAATTTTCTATCAAAGCGCGAACGCAAACCAGGATTGCTCTCCAAGAAGTTCATCATTCTATCCGTATATCCTGCCACTATAACAATAAATTCCCCACGCTGATCTTCCATACGTTTGAGAAGTGTGTCGATAGCTTCATTTCCGAAATCACCGCCATGACCAGAAGTTAAAGAATAAGCCTCATCTATAAATAGAACACTGCCTTTGGCTTTGTCTATCATCTCTGTCGTCTTAATAGCCGTCTGACCTACAAAGGCTCCCACTAATTTTTCTCTATCACATTCGATCAAATCCCCTCGCTCGATGATTCCGATTGCTTTAAAAATTCTCGCTAGAATTCTCGCCACGGTCGTTTTACCAGTTCCTGGATTTCCAAGGAAAACAGAGTGTAACGGAAACTTATTCAATACATCTTTGCCTTCTTCTTGATAAAATCTTACAAGTGTAATTAATTCATTGACCTCTTTCTTGACATTGGTCAAGCCCACCAAAGCATTGAGTTCAGCTAGGCTTTCTTTCAACAACTCTTCATCCACTGGAATATGTGGTTTTTTCTTTTTGTTTTCCTCAAAGACTTCTTTAATATCCGCTTCGGTGATTTCTGCAAAAACCTCCGCTGGTAATTCCTTGACGTTCTCATTTTTCATCAAACGAATACCCATATTCATCTTGGATTCATTCACCAGAGAAATGACCATACGGGCATTTCCGAAAGAATTCGTTCTAGAACGATAAGCATCTACCAGTTTTTTGGAGAGCAAAGCTTTGGCTTCAGGAAGCAAGTTTAACTTATACTTATTGTATTCCAACAAAGCAATTTCCTCCAATTCTTGCGGTGTATAATCTTGGAAATAATAATAATGACTAAATCTAGACTTCAATCCCGGGTTTGAATCTAAAAACACCTCCATTTCTTTCGGATAACCTGCTACGAAGACCGCTATATCTCCTTTGCCATCACTCATTTCTTTCAGTAATATTTCAATCACTTCACGACCAAAATCTTTAGTGTCTTCTCCCGATCTATATAAAGAATATGCCTCATCTATAAATAGAATTCCACCTCTAGCGGCATCTATAGCTTCCTTGACTTTCGGCGCCGTCTGACCAATATATTCTGCTACTAGGTCTGCTCTGTCTACTTCATGAATATGGCCTTTAGATAAAAAGCCAAGTTTGTGAAATATCTTGCCAAGTAATCTAGCCACAGTCGTTTTGCCTGTACCTGGGTTACCTAAAAATGCGGAATGAATAGAAATACCAGAGTTGTCATCATAGCCTTTTTCTTTTCTTATCACAAGAAAATTAAGGTATTGAACATAATCCTTAACCTCCTGTTTAATATTCTCCAGACCAGTAAGGCTATCTAATTCCTGAATCAAATCATCCAGTGACTTCGTGTCGATTTCTTCTTCGATATTAGCAGGAAGCAGTCCCATGTTATTAAACATTTCACTACCAATGGTTATCAGATTGGACTCGCCTTCAGTATATCGATCACCCATTTTAAAAGGAATAACCGCAATGAGGGTGTCCATAAATACAACTTCTACTGTATAATTATCCTCAAACCAAGAGCCTTTCACATCGCTCCCCCAACCTGTTTCGAAGAGAAAACTCTCCCCTCTCGGTATTCTAGCCATGCGCACAGAGCTACCCTTTAGTTGTCTGGCATCATTATAAAAATTAAATGTCAATTCACACATCCAGTCCTTATCTAAAAGGTTCTCAATTTCACATTCCACCCATACAAATCGAGTTTCTTTATAATCAAACTCTAAAAGATATTTTCGATCGTTGATGTTTAAATTGCTGTCTGGACCCTCATATAGGGCAGCATCAGAAATGAAAAAGTACTTGTTTTCAAAGCTAGTAACCAAGCCTACATCATAGACATAAAAATAAGTTGTAGCTACAAGTTCGTCGTCTATATATGCTTCCCAACAGTATTCTCCTTCTTTCCAATAACTGCCTGGCATTTCTTGGCCCCACCCTTCTCTCACAAAGACAATATTGTCTTCTGCTTTGACCACTCTTGTAGCATGAATATTACAAAGTTCTATTCGTGCCGTCTTGGTAGAAAAGGCTTTTAGGTTGATTCTTGCAGTCCACTCTCCTTCGTCAAACCGTTTATTAAAAAAAGCAAGCTCTGCATAGATATGTCTTACTTCGTTCGAGTCAAAGACTTGTCTATACTTCTTGGACTCATAGAGCCACTCGTTAGAAGCATATATTTTTAGGCTTTTGTATTTATAATTATCAGACATCTTTTACCATTTATGTTTTAAAAATATACCAATTCTTTATGGGAGTAATACAGTGCTTGAAGTAGTTTCAGTCATTTTTGTTGACCTATTACTAATTCATATACGGTATTATTTCTATTACATCAAAAACTATGCGAATATATACCTTTTTGGAATGCACTTGTATTTTTTTGATTTTGACAAACTATTTTAACAGTTCTTTGAGCTTTATATAATAGAAAACGAACTTGTTCTTAAGGAAACTATTAGTTTTGCTATACAAATAGAAAGAATACGATGGATGATGTCATAAAAAACATAATAGCGATAGGGCCTGTTTGGGCGGCTTTGATAGCGACTACATTTACTTGGCTATTGACGGCTAGTGGCGCAGCTTTGGTGTTTCTTTTTAAAGATATGTCTCGAAAAATGCTTGACGGTATGCTTGGGTTTACAGGAGGAGTCATGGTGGCTGCCAGCTTTTGGTCACTTTTAGCCCCCGCTATTGAAATGAGCCCTGGCGAAGGATTTGTCAAGGCCTTTCCTGCTGCTTTTGGTTTCTTTTTAGGTGCTATTTTCTTGTTTGGCTTAGATAAACTACTTCCTCACCTACATATCAATTTTCAAGATGATCAGGCCGAAGGTGTTAAGACCGGTTGGCATAAAACGACGCTACTTGTCCTTGCTATTACGCTTCACAATATCCCCGAAGGCCTAGCGGTAGGTGTGTTATTTGGTGGTGCCGCTGCAGGCATTGAAGGGGCTACCTATGGCGGTGCTATTGCGCTAGCTATTGGTATAGGTATTCAGAATTTTCCCGAAGGTCTCGCTGTTAGTATGCCACTGCGAAGACAGGGCTTGAGCCGATTTAAATCCTTCTATTATGGACAGTTATCTGCTATTGTAGAACCTATAGCGGGGGTTTTAGGGGCTTTGCTTGTTCTTCAGATTCAACCAGTTTTGCCTTATGCGCTAGCCTTTGCTGCAGGAGCTATGATCTATGTGGTGGTAGAAGAGGTCATTCCTGAAACCCAATTGGATAAATATACAGATATAGCCACCCTAGGGTTTATAGGAGGATTTATTGTGATGATGCTACTGGATGTGGGGTTGGGATGATATTAAATTTGAATTCAAAAATTAAAAAACTCAAACAACTATAAGATTAATTTTCGCAGATCTATTGGACTCTCAATAAGCTTATCGCCATTTCTGCCATAGCACTGCTCCCGATAACCAGAGCATCTTCATCGATATCGAATTTCGGATTATGAACCGTTATTGTTGTTCCCTTCGTATCATTTCCTGTGCCTAGACGAAAAAAGGAGGCTGCACAGTGGTGACCATAAAATGAAAAATCCTCGGCACCCATGCGGATAGGCATTTCTACTACATTTTCTGCACCGACTAATTTTTCTGCTACTTTAGAAATTTTATCTGTCAGTAACCTATCATTATTGACAAAGGGAACACCTTCTGGAATATCCACAATACAATCACCCCCAAAGCTTCTGGCAATACCTTGGGCTATCTCCTTTATTTTCAGCTGTACTTCTCTGCGCCATTTTTCATCAAAGGTTCGAAGCGTGCCCTTGAGTTCTACTTTTTCTGGTATAATATTCGTAGCACCTGAGCCATGAATGTCTCCAAAAGTCAATACTGTAGGAGTTTTCGGGTCTGCATATCTACTTACTAGATTCTGCATGGCTAGAATGATATGGGCGCATAGCACGATGGGGTCTACGCAGAGATGGGGCGAGGCACCATGACCTCCCTTACCTATAACTGTAATATAAATTTCATCCGCCGATGCCATAAAAGGTCCTGCGTGAAAACCGAGCTTGCCTACTTGCAACTCCGGCGTGACATGCAGTCCTAAAATAGCTTCTACTTTAGGATTTTCCAGCACCCCTGCTTTTATCAATACTTCTGCACCCGAAGGTTGTTTCTCTTCACTGGGCTGGAATACCAATAGAATGGTTCCCTGCCATTTGTCCTTATTTTCTATGAGATATTTAGCAGCGCCCAATAAACATGTAGAATGTACATCATGGCCACAAGCATGCATGACGCCTTCATTTTGACTTTTATAGTCACAAGTATTTTGCTCTACAATAGGCAGGGCATCAATGTCTGCTCTTAGCGCAATTGATTTTCCTTGACCATTTTCTAACCTAGCGATCAATCCTGTTTTTAAAGGCCGAGATATATTCTCTATCCCTAGCTTCTTTAACTCATTATGGATATACTCTGTCGTCTCAAATTCATGCCAAGACAACTCGGGATGACTATGCAGATGTCTTCTCCACTCGAGAAGCAGACTATAGTAGAGATAAGTTGGTAAGGATGTTAAATTCATCAGTTACAAATGTACATAAAAATTTTATAGTGGTATGTGATTCACTCTTAACATTAAAAACCTATTGACTCGTTGTCAAATTGACATGATGAAAAAGTAGCAAAGGAAGTTTTCTCTCCTTTGTTTATCATGCGTAGGGCTAAGTAGATAAGATAGTTGAGTCCTTTATGGAGAGACTCAACTAGAAGAAACATTAACAAGGAATTGGACAAATGTATTTTCTTTTATCAATTCTTACCATATGTTAGGAAAGCTTTCCGTAAGATTAGGCTTTCCTTTATTATTCCGTTTCGTAATAGAATGGTTTTTTTATAATACATAAATGGTATAAAAAATTTAGATTAGGGTTTAGACCTAAAGCCTTATAAATCAAACATTATATCTAGATTTATATAATTTCTTTTTTTCTTAACTTAGTTTTCCACAACATAACCTATATTTGTAAACTATTTCCTACATGAAGAAAGGATTATTATTGTTTTTACTTGCGTTGGCGAATCATTCCCAGGCTCAGACCCACGAGTTGGGCGGAGGCATGGGCTTTGCCTATTACTTTGGCGATTTAAACATTGTCAATCACAATCGTCATCCCTTTACGTTTATTACAGAATCGTTCAATCCTAAGAATTATAAAATGGCTTATTCTTTAAGCTACAGATATAATATGGTAAACAGATTTAGTTTTGGGGCCAATTTCAACCACCTCTATTTATCTGGATATGACTCCGATAATAAGTCTAAAGAAAAATATGACCAAGAGTGGTCTAGGTTAGTAAGAAATTTGAGTTTTCATACAGCGGTTAATTCATTAACACTTGATGTAAGATATGAGTATTTCCGCACGGAAGATCTTTGGGGCAATAATAATAGTGGCTATATCAATGATTGGATAATATCTCCATATGCCGCTGCGGGTCTTGGTGTTTTTAGTTTTAATCCAAAAACATGGTATAAAGGAGAGGAAATAGAACTTCAGCCACTCGGCACAGAAGGTCAAAGCATAAAGCCTTATGGTCAAAAATATAGTTTAATGGGTCTCATTTTGCCTTTATCGGTAGGAATTCGTTTTATAGAACCGAATAGGGTTTATTCTGTGGGTGTAGATTTTACCTACACCTATACCTTCACAGACTACCTAGACGATGTCAGTGGTAAAAACTATGTAGATCCCGCTGTATTTCGGGCGAATTATGACCCCGCAAAAGCAGCCTTGGTCACCGCTCTTGCCAATAGAAACCCCGAATCAGCCTACCCAGGAGTCATAGGTAGTACTGAAGACATCCGCGGCAACCCCTCTCAAAGCGATGCTTATCTATCTGGACAGATAAAATTTACTATCTTCCTAGATGCATTTCAGCAGCGTTATTGGAAGTTCTAAATTGGCTAATCCTTTTCTTATTACTTAAAAACGGCTAAAGATTTCTTAATCTTACTATATAGGCATATCTCTTCTTATAGTAATCTTCCGTTAATGAGTTTATCATTACGCCTTTACTAGTGCTGGCATGCACGAACATATTGTTTTTCAAATAAATACCTACGTGCGAAATTTTAGAATTCTGATTGATCGAGAAACAAATTATATCCCCTTCCTTGGCATCTGTTTTGTTTATTTTCTTTCCTTGCTCTGCCAATTTAGCGGAAGGATAATAAAAAGCGGAAGGATACGAATACACCTGCCTCAATAGCTCGCAACTAAAATTAGAACAATCCACCCCCGCTTTGGTTTTTCCGCCGAATTTATAAGGGGTACCCGTCCATTCGTCTATGAAACCATAGAGTCTTTCATCATTTACTTCCTCTCCTATAAGTTTTGAATATTTTTCTAAAAGTGCTCGTTTCCCGCTGCTAGGTTTAGTTGTGGTGCTAGTCTTACTTGGCTTCGACTTTTTTTGAAATATACTACAGGATGATAGTCCTATAAGAATTATAAAAAGAGAAAAGCAGACTAATCGACTCATTGACACAAAAGTAGTTTTGTATCAAATTTTTGTTGCTCTTAGCTTATCACACACTTAAAATTCTTGTCTATTTTATACCGCAACTCTCTTATTAATTATAAAAACCACCATTAAGAATCAAAGAATCTCTTTTAAAAATTCCATTCGATCTTTATTAATATAAAACAAGCTTTTTCTACCTTCTGTTTTTTTTTCTACGACAGATAGCTCTGTTAGAATTTTTAAATTTTGAGATGCGATTGATTGGGATTGCTTTGTCAATTCAGACAATTCATTAACATTAGAGCCTTGGCTCCTGTCAAGTATTTCCATCAGAACTAATCGGCCCGGATGTAGAAGAAATTTAAGATACTTATAGCCCTCTATTAAAGTTGAATAGGCATTATTAAGCGCTAAATCTGTTTTTCCTTTTCCATGTCGTATTTGATGACAGAATTGAATTAAGCCATTTAGTTCTTCTAGATGGATAGCATATTTTCTTTCTTTCAATTGTGCTATGGAATAAACGAGATTTGCTTTTTTCAAAACGGCTAAATGTTGGCTGACGATGGGTTGCTCCATATTGGTTATTTCTACTAAACCTGTCACGTTCACTTCAGGATTATTTTTAATTACATTCAACAAATAGTATCTACTAGACCCTGTGATGGCTCTAAGTTTCAGATACATCAATCTGTACTTTTGCAATAAAACAGGGTCAAAAATCATTTTTTAGTTAAATAGTTGTTGACTATATACATGGGTTCAAAGTTCGTTAAGTTGACAAAATCTTTCGATTTCCATTTCTCTAGGACAGTCCACTTCAATTTTTCTGCACTGAGCTCAATAGCATTCATTTTGTCAGTATAGAATAGCCAAGGATTTTGACATTGGTTAATTTCCTTTTCTATGTTCTCAAAAGAATCAAATGCAGATATTGTTTCTTGATAGCTTTCCGATATATGAGTGTAAAAGTAATTAGCTCGTCGTGCATCCATGAGAACAAATACGTCTGTTACTTCATCGGCTTTCTCTGTGTATAGATAGTTTCCATAAGCTACCAGTCCCGGGATAGCAATGAGGGGTGTATTTAGAGCAAAACATATCCCTTTGGCTGTAGAGGATCCTACACGAAGACCAGTAAATGAACCCGGTCCTTCATTAATAGCTACGGCAGTAAGGTCTGCAAACTTTTTATTTGTCGTTTCTAATAGGTGAATAATCGCTAGATTAATTTTTCTAGCATGACTATTTTCCTCCATCTCTTCTCGATAGGATGCCAGCACTGCCTGGCTTTCTATATCTAGCAGAGCCAAAGACATTTTTTTAGTAGAGGTATCTATAATGAGAATTGTCAAGTTTGTCTTTTTTATTTTTGCAAAATTATCAGACACGGCGCTTCTAGAAGTATATTTCTTAATCAAGTAAAATTTGCTTGCATTTGTTAAAAAAATATTATCTTTAAAGTCGAATTACATTGCTTATGGCAGGAAATACAACATCTCAAATAAATCTCTCCGAGCTACTTCAAAAGAATTTTGGATTTAGCACTTTTAAGGGAGAGCAGGAAAAAATCATAGAGTCTATACTCTCTGGGAGGGATACGTTTGTGCTTATGCCCACAGGTGGGGGTAAGTCCCTTTGCTATCAGTTGCCCGGAATTATTTCCGAAGGGACAGCCGTTATTGTCTCTCCATTGATCGCTCTTATGAAAAATCAGGTGGACTTGGTTCGAAATTACAATGAAAATGAAAATGTAGCGCATTTCTATAATAGCACACTCAATGTAGGTCAAAAAAGAGCGGTAGAACAAGATGTAAAAGATGGTAAGACCAAACTGCTGTATATCGCACCTGAAACCTTAGCTAAGCCAGATAATATAGAATTCTTAAAGTCTTTTAAAATATCTTTTGTAGCCATAGATGAGGCTCATTGTATCTCTGAATGGGGTCATGATTTCCGACCTGAATATAGAAAGATAAAAGATGCGATTAAAAAGATTCCCTATCACGTGCCGATTATGGCTCTTACCGCTACAGCCACACCGAAGGTTCAGGTAGATATAGTAAAAAATCTGAGCCTCAAAGATCACAATCTTTTTGTCTCTTCGTTTAATCGTGCCAACCTCTATTATGAAATACGTTATAAAATCAATGATGACTGGGCGGTTAAGAACATTATTCAATTTATCAAAACCCAAGAAGGAAAAACGGGGATTATATATGTTCTGAATAGAAAGTCTGCGGAAAAGATAGCGGAAACTCTCTGTCTCAATGGGATCAAGGCCGCTCCATATCATGCAGGATTAGAAGCTAAACTCCGAGCCAACACCCAAGATCAATTTCTAAACGAAGACATTCATGTCATAGTGGCCACGGTTGCCTTTGGAATGGGAATAGACAAGCCCGACATACGATTTGTTATTCACTATAATATAGCCAAGTCTTTAGAAAACTATTATCAGGAAACCGGTAGAGCGGGACGAGATGGTCTAGAGGGCAACTGTATTGCCTATTTCAACTATAAAGATATCACCAAAGTAGAAAAAATGCTGAGTGATAAAACGGTAACCGAACGCGAACGCGGTATGCTGCTTATAGATGAAACCGTAGCCTATATAGAATCAGGAGAATGTAGAAGAAAGTTTTTGCTCAATTATTTTGGCGAAGAATATGATAGTAAAACTTGCACCGAAGGAAAAATGTGCGACAACTGCGCCAAACCGAAGGAAAAGGTCAATGTGACAGAAGATATATCCTTATCGCTCAATATTATCAACTCTTGTATAGAGGCGCATTATCTTCCTCACATTATGAATATCGCCCTGGGAATAAAATCCGATGGGGTGGCGTCCTATAAACATGACCTTATGCCATTCTTTGGACAAGGAAAAGATAAAAATGAACGTTACTGGACTTCTGTACTTCGAACAACGGTGATTCATGGCTTAGTATATAGAGAAGTAGAAGAATATGGGACATTAAAACTGACGGATAAAGGTCGAGCATATTTAATAGAGCCTTTTAAAATAGAAATTTCGCTTAATCATGATTATGAAAGTGAAGGAGATATTGTACTAGCTGGGAACAATAACTCTAGTATGGATAAAGAGCTCTATAATATTCTACTAGATATTCGAAAAATAGAGGCCAAAAAGGCCAATAAACCGCCATATGTGCTTATCCAAGCTCCTTCCCTAGAAGAGATGTGCTTAAAATATCCTATTTCAGAAGAGGAGTTTAGCCATATAACGGGTGTCACCAAAGCCATGGCGGCTAAATATGCATCGGCTTTCTGCCCTGTTATCAAAGATTATGTAGAAGAAAATGACATTATTCGTCCCGATGATGTCATGGTGAAAACGATTGTAAATAAAAGTAGCGATAAAGTCAAAATCATTGGCGCTATCGATAAAAAAATATCTCTAGAAACGATTTCTAAAGAACTCGGTTTAAAATTTACTGATTTAGTAAATGAATTGGAATCTATAGTCCTCAACGGCACCAAACTCAATATCAGATATTATTTGAAAGAAATACTCGACGATGAGGTTGTCGACGAGATGATGGAGTTTTTCCAAAAAAATGAAACTGGGGACATCAAAGAATGTTATGAAAACTTCATAGACGACGATTTGCCAGAAGATGATATCCGCTTGGTGAAATTGCAGTTTATTGGGGAGAATTTGATGTAGGTTTTTTGTCCTATAATACACTTTATCCCGTTGTTTGGTGTTATTCACCAACAACTTAATCGCTATACTATAATGTTATATTTGTCGATAATACCTAGCGTTACAAATTCTCGCTAGAGAATGAATAAAACATTATTGCTAATATTACGTTCAAAATAATTGCTCCCCAAAATAAAGTTTCATATCTTATCTTTATTAAATACAATTTATAAATAGCTTCAAATTCGGCAGTATTTCTTAATTTATTAATGTCTACAACTAGAAATGATATCGGAAAAAAATTTATGTAGTATATGTTAATAAATTTTAAATAAGATATTTCGCTTGATAAAGTATACTTCCTGTTGTTTTTTGCTGAAAGTATTTTCAAGAAAGTTATATAGTTTAGAATTAGAAAAATAAATGGTATTAGAAATAGCACAATTCCCAGTATTCCTAAAATTTCATTGCTTTGCATTGTTTTTCTATATTAAGTTTTACCCCCTTCCTGTGTATCAAAATCTCAGATTGCATTTCATTCATTATTATCCACAAAAATAGTCCTTTCTATTATAATCTCCAAAATTACTATCCTTCTGCCATTTAATTTTTCTATATTACTTTCGCAGACGAAGTATTATTAAATTTTATCATTCAAAAACCGCTTTAGTTAAATGGAGTCTTCTCTTTTCTCGACCGCCTCATTGATGGCTATTCTCACGTTGACTTTTCTAGAAATCATTCTGGGTATAGACAATATCGTTTTTATCTCTATCGTCACAGGCAAGCTCAAGGAAGCCGATAGACCTAAAGCAAGAAGAATTGGTCTCTTTCTAGCCCTACTATTTAGAATTGTCATGCTTTTTGGGTTGACCTGGATTTTAAAGTTAAATCAACCTTTCATTTCCTTAAATACAAGCTTTATTGATGTAGGTATTTCAGGCCAAAGTTTGATTGTTTTATTTGGCGGTCTTTTCCTTTTATATAAGTCTGTCTCTGAAATCCACGACAAAATGGAAGGCGCGGAAGAGAGCTCACACAGCCCTAAAGCCAAATCGGTAACCAACGCTATTATTCAGATAGCTCTATTAAATTTAGTGTTCTCTTTCGACTCTATTTTGACAGCCATAGGATTAGTTAGTTTAGCTCCACCGCCTGTTGGCTTTGGCTATGCTACAGGGATGGAGATTATGATTATATCCGTTATCATCTCTATTTTGATTATGCTCAAGTTTGCTGGTCCCGTCTCTGATTTTGTCAATAATCATCCTACTATACAAGTTCTTGGGCTGTCCTTTCTCATACTTATCGGCGTGATGTTAGTGGCCGAAGGAGCGCACATGGCACATTTGCGTATTCTAGATTCTGTAGCAGTACATAGTATTCCCAAAGGATATCTCTATTTTGGAATTATCTTTTCTCTTTTTATAGAAATGCTCAACATGCGAATGAGAAAATCCTCAGATAAAAAAGTGAAACTCCATGATAGTGAAATCAAGGATAAAGAGCTATATTAAACTCATTCTATCTTATTCGCTCTAAAGCTAGAGTTTTTATTAAATGATGCATAAAAGGACTTTTCTTGTTTTCGCTCTCTTCACGACCAGCTTTCAATCTTTTTTCGGTCAGAAAAATCTTTTTGAAGGCTCTGTAATGTATGGAGATAAAAAGAATCTCAAATGCGAACTTGATATTAAAATTGACTCTAGCTATCAGGTTACTGGAAACCTAAGTAGGGAAATAGGGGGTACAACTGTAAATCATATGATTACTGGGGATTTCAATCCCGAAGATAAAACCATTTATTTAAGAGAATATGCTAGATCTAAATCTGACTGTGCTATCTTCTTCCAAGGAAAAGTTTACTATCTAATTCAAGACATTTATACCATAGCTGGAATATTTAAAAGCCTAGACTCCGCTCGATGCCCCGCTGGCCACATTAATGTAATTTGCCGGAATTTTAAATTCAATCTCTACCCTAAAGAAGAGGAAAAAAAGCCTTTGGTCATTTCCGATAAAGACCAGGAGGCAATATTAACTAGTCTGCTCGGTCAGAAAATAAAAAAAGAAGCAAATTTCATACAAGTGCGCGAAAATGATAAAATAGAAATCAACGCAGGTGCCGATACCCTCTATCTAAAAATCTATGATAACCAAAAAATAGATGGCGATAGGGTCAAAATAGAGTTTAATGAAACTGTTGTGTCAGACAACTATCTTTTGACAGAAGACAAAACCATATTTAAACTTCTTCCCTCCAAAGGAAAGAATATTCTTAAAATCATAGCCCTCAATGAAGGTAGAATTTCCTTAAATACGAGCAAAGTTGAATTATACAACCGCGCCATTCACGAATACTACATCAATGTTTTATATAAAAACCAACACACCCAATATGAAATTAACAATTAATTGTCTTTTTCTTCTATATTTTTTACTGTCTACTTTGGCCTGTAAATTAGAAAAAAAAGAGGACAACCCTGCTAAACCAGATGGAAAAGCACTGTACCTAGACAGATGTACTTCTTGCCACGGAATGGATGGTAGAATGGGTTTCGGCGGAGCCAAAGACATTACGCAGACCATGAAATCCATAGATGAAATTATTCATCAGGTCACCAATGGCAAAGGAGCCATGGCTCCCTATAAAAACATTTTGACTCCTGAAGAGATCTTTGCTGTTTCTGAATATGCCATTTCATTGCGAAAAAAATAAGACCCTCTCGGAGAATTTAAATCACAATAAAAGAGGAGAAACCAAATAGATTTCATAGATTTTAAAACGTCGAGTGCCTAATCTTTGACTGAGTCAGATGATAAATAAATCTCTTTTTATTAATTCCTCGGAAATGGTGTTTAATATAATAAATTTACACTCTAATATATAACAAGACAAGATGGCTAGAAAACTGAATCAAATGAGATTAATTATTATTGGTTTTTCAATTTTTTCTATGAACGCATTCTCTCAATCGGGGAAACTAGATAGTAGTTTCAATAATTTCGGCAAAGTATATACTAATATGAATTCTACATTTTCATCAGATCATATAAAATGTATTAAGATATCTTTCGACGGGAAAATTGTTGTCGCAGGAACTAGTTTGGATTCAAATAAAACTAAATATGCAATAGCTCGCTATAATATAAATGGTAGCCTAGATACTAGCTTTGATAAAGACGGAAAGGTAATTACCAAGTTTGGTATCTATAGAGATGATTTAAATGCAATAGCGCTTCAGCCTGATGGAAAAATTGTTGTTGGAGGATATAGTGAGGATTTTAATGACGATTATAAATTTGCATTGGCGCGCTATAACATAAATGGTAGCCTAGATACTAGCTTTGATAAAGACGGTAAACTAACCACCAGTTTTGATGTGAATGATGATATTGTTTATTCAATATTTATTCAACCCGATGGAAAAATTGTTGCAGCAGGGAATAGTCATAACATTACCAACAATATTGCTATAGCTAGATATAAAACTAATGGAAAATTGGATAGTAGTTTTGGGATAAATGGTAAAGTAATTACAAATTTAGGAGTAGGGACATTAATAACTTCCGCCGCTATTCAACCTGATGGAAAAATTTTACTAGGGGGTTCTGCATTAAATGGATCAGATTGGGATTTTTTAGCAATTAGGTATAAGCCAAATGGAAGCATTGATAGTAGTTTTGGGGTAAATGGTAAAGTGATTACTGGTATGGGGACTGCCTCCGATTATGCCAATACGATTGCAATTCAATCCGATGGCAAAATTGTACTAGGAGGGACATATGATGACTGGAGTACTCAGCATTTTGAAGTTATTAGATTACATCCAAATGGAAGAATAGATTCTAGTTTTGATAATGATGGGAAGGTTTTAACATCTGTATTTGACAATATGGATAAAGCTTTTTCAATGTGTCTTCAAGTTGATGATAAAATAGTTTTAGCTGGAAAGAGCCATAAAATAATCAATTCGGATGTAATTTTTGCATTGGTTCGCTTTAACCCCAACGGTAGTTTAGATTCTAGCTTTGATAAAGATGGGAAATTAAATACAAGTTTTAATAATACAGAAGCGGCTACTGCGTTAACAATCCAGCAAGATGGGAGAATCATAGCTGCTGGTTCTACTTATAATGGAATAGACTATGATTTTTGTTTATCGAGATATCATAATTGTATTGGAACAACTAGGAGTCAATCTTTTACAATTTGTTCGGGTCAAAGTATAACAGTAGGTACAAATAACTACACTGTGTCAGGAAGTTATCAAAATAAATTTGTTGGATCGAATGGTTGCGATAGTATTGTAATTACCAATTTGACGGTGAAACCAAATTATTATATGACCCAATCTATTTTGATTTGCGAAGGTAAATCGTTTAAAGTTGGAAATAGCATATACACAGCAAGCAATACTTATGTTGATTCATTAAAATCTATATCTGGATGTGATAGTGTTATAACTACTATTTTAACAGTTAAACCACCTGTAAGGTTGGGTCAAAATATTACAATATGCGCAGGAAAAAGCATAAAAGTAGGAAATAAACTATATACCTTAAGTAACACCTACATTGATACTCTAATTTCCAAATCTGGATGTGATAGTATCGTGACAACAATTCTTACAGTAAAGCCATCGGTTAAGGTTACTAAATCTTATTCTATTTGTTCTGGAAAAAGCATACAAGTAGGGAATCATATTTATACCCAAAGTAATACTTATTTGGATACATTTACTTCATCTAATGGCTGTGATAGTATCATCACTACAATACTTACCGTAAAACCCAAACCAATATTAACAACTAGTTTAAACAATTTAACCATTACTTCAAATCAATCTAATGCAAATTATCAATGGATTGATTGTAATAAAAATAAAAATCTTATTTCAGGAAAAATTAATCAATCATTCATGGCTATAAATAGCGGTTCTTATGCTGTAATTGTTACATTAAACGGGTGTACCGATACCAGCAATTGTATCAATGTTGTTAAATCCCATATATCATCTGAATTTAAAAATCCGTTTGAAATATCCATTTTCCCAAATCCTTTTTATTCCCATACTACTATAAAAAGCAATATTTATTTAAAAAATCTTACAATATTAATTATAAATTCATTAGGTAAACAAGTTAGAGAATATAAAAACTTAAACGGTCTAAGTTTCGACTTGGAGAAAAAAGATTTCCCTATAGGACTATATTATATTCAACTTATTCAAAACAATCAACTTATTCACAGTGAGAAACTATCTGTTTTTTAGTTTATATAAAGTTCTTTTTAACGAAGTATGTTGCTTCCTTAATCATGATTCAAATCTTAGATTAAAAATAAAGAAGTAAAAACAATTAGAATTTAAACGCTTTAGCATATTTAGAACCTAAGCCTTAGCTTGAAAAAACACAATATATATAGAGTAAATAATGACCATAAGGCGCATGATTTTAGATTCAAAAAATTATTCTGCATTTATTAAAATTAACTTAATATTGCTTTGCATTTGATTTAAATGTGGCGGACTCCAAAAAGCCAATGAATAGGAAATTATTTAATTCCAAAAAATAAAAATTATGAATTATTTCATCCACTGTTTAAAGAACTATGCCAATTTTACTGGTAGAGCAAGGAGAAAAGAGTACTGGATGTTTATTCTATTTATTATCCTTTTTTCTATTTTAATATCTATTCTAGATAGTCTGCTTGGAACTAATTATGAGTTAAAATTGCCTAGCCTTGGCGAGAATGCATTGAAATTTGGCTACCTAGGTATGGCTTTTTCGCTAGCTACTTTTATTCCAAGTCTAGCTGTCATTGTAAGAAGATTACATGATATTAATAAAAGTGGTTGGTGGA
Source organism: Darwinula stevensoni (assembly GCA_905338385.1). NCBI lineage: Eukaryota > Metazoa > Arthropoda > Ostracoda > Podocopida > Darwinulidae > Darwinula > Darwinula stevensoni. Next base: position 45,702 of record CAJPEV010002013.1, read on the forward strand.
TTGTTGTTGCACTAATACCTTGCGTTGGTATATTTCCATTTTTATACTTTATGGTAAAGGTCGGTGATACAGGCGATAACCAATTCGGTCCAGACCCAAAAGCTTAATTTTATTCACTTTTAAATAAATTCAACATGGAAGAATTAAAACCAGTTCAATCAAAAACCACAATGATCCTTCTTTCTTTTTTCTTAGGAGGGTTTGGGGTTCATCGTTTTATGATGGGCTACTCTAATTGGTGGCTTCAATTAATCACCTTTGGTGGTTGCGGTATTTGGTCATTTATTGATTTTATCAGAATCATAACTGGCAGTATGAAAATGGCAGACGGAAGAGAGCTAAGCAATTAATCGTTGCTGAATTCTTTATACTTTTATAATTAGAAGTAAACTGATCTTTTAAAAATCCCCTTTTTGGGGATTTTTTTTGCCCTTTATTATTCCAATCTGTAACTTTTACTTTGTTTAACCTACTAATCATACAATCCATTCTATTTTTGTTTAAATTTTTTATTTATGAAATTTCTTTTTTCACTTCTTATTAGCTTAACTTGCTTTTCTATGCATTCTCAAAACACGAAACTCATCGACCGTGAACTATTTTTCGGTAATCCTGAAATATCTGGAAGTCAGCTGAGCCCAGATGGCAAATTCGTGACTTTTCTAAAAGAATATGAAGGGATTATGAACCTTTGGATTAAAAAATTTGACGAACCTTTTGACAAAGCGTTACCGCTTACAAATCAAAAACGCCCCATGTATGGTTATTTTTGGACAGAAGATGCTAAGTACATTCTTTTCGTCAGAGATAATGATGGGGACGAAAATATGAATATCTATGCACTAGACCCTTACAAAGGAAAACTTCCTGAGGCTAGAAACTTGACGCCGATGAAAGATATCACGGCTCAAATACAACTGGTAAGCAAAAAGAATCCTAATATTCTATTTGTAGGCCTAAACAATCGAGATAAAAAATGGCATGACTTATTTAAACTAGACATAGCTTCAGGCAAACTGGATATGATGTATGAAAACAAAGAGCGCATTACTGGTTTCAATTTCGACTGGGATGAAAAACTAAGATTATTGAGCAAAACGGATGAAAAAGGAAATACCGTGACCTATCGTATAGCCGATGGTGGTAAATTAGATGAAATTTATAGCACCAATGTAAATGAGGGTGCTGCTTTCCTCATGTGGAATAAAGATAATACTCAAGTCTATGTGGAGACAAATAAAGGAGATATAGATAAATCTGAGCTCTATCTCATGGAGCCTAATTCCAAAAAAATGATCTTAGTAGAAAAAGACCCTCAAGGTCAGGTAGATTTTGGTTCACTCTTTGTCGATGACAATACTCGCGAAATAATTTATACTTCTTATACCAATGACAAACGCACCCGTTATTGGAAAAATAAGACCTGGGAAGCGAATCATAAATTTTTAGAAGAGAAATTTCCTGGAAGAGAAATAGGCTATAACAGCTATACAACTGATTATAGTAAAGTGCTTATTTCCACATATGGAGATCGCTATGTGCCAGAAGTACACTACTTTGATGCAAAGACCCGCGAATTGACTTTTCAATACTGCCCTCGACCGAAACTCAAAGCCATAGAAGCCGATTTGGTAGAAATGCTTCCTATAAGCTATGCGAGCAGCGATGGTATGAATATCAATGGCTATCTTTCTTATCCTAAAGGAGCTAAGAAAAATCTTCCATTAATAGCGCTGATACATGGAGGTCCTAAAGGCCCAAGAGATAATTGGGGCTATAGCGCAGAGGTTCAATTTTTATGCAATCGCGGCTTTGCTGTATTTCAGCCTAACTTCAGAGCGAGTGGTGGATACGGAAAGAAATTTCTTAATGCTGGAGACAAACAGTGGGGCAAATTAATGCAAGATGATATTACATGGGGAGTGAAACATTTGATTCAAAATGGCGTAGCAGACCCTAATAAATTGGTTATCATGGGTGGTAGCTATGGTGGCTATGCTACTTTGGCGGGCTTAGCTTATACGCCAGACCTTTATGCTTGTGGGGTAGACATTGTAGGCCCTAGCAATATTTTCACCTTACTAGAATCTATTCCTCCTTATTGGGAGGCAGGAAGGGCAATGCTTTATGAGATGGTGGGCGATCCTAATACCGACGAAGGAAAGAAATTAATTCGTGAGGCAAGTCCTTTGTTTCATGTCAATAAAATCAACAAACCCCTTCTCGTTATTCAAGGAGCAAATGATCCACGAGTCAAGCAAGCAGAAGCAGACCAAATCGTAGTAGCCTTAAGAGATAAAGGCAAGAAAGTAGAATACTTATTGGCTAAAGATGAGGGCCATGGGTTTTACAAGCCACTCAATAACAAAGCGATGTATGCTGGCGTTGAAAAATTTCTTAGCGAAGTATTAGGAACTCCATACCAAAAAGATATGCCTCAAGATGTAGCAATTAAGCTAAACGAACTAACCGTAGATGTAAGCAAAGTAACCCTTGCGGCAAAAAAAGAACTCAAAGCTGCTCAGAGTTTACCTACTATTAATAATCCTTTAATCGAAATTAATCTAAGCTATGATGTTACTCTCGAAGTTCAAGGACAGAAAATACCTATGACAATGGTTCGAAGCATAAAGAAAATAGGAAATGATTATGAAATAGAAGATGTTTCTAAGAGTCCTATGGGGGAAATGAAAGACAAAGCCCTCATAAGTGAAGACTTCAAAATGAAGACGCGTACGATGAGCCAAAGCGGTCAAGAGGCGGTATTTAACTTTACCAATAATAGCTGCAAAGGAAATTTGATGGGAAAAGACCTTGAAATTAAATGGGACGGAGCAGCAATTTATGATGGCTCGGTTCAAGATCTTATGATCGCTGGCTTACCTCTAACCGATGGATATTCTCTCGTATGCAATATGCCAGATATTATGTCTGGAAAATCTAAGCTTGTAGAGATCAATTATTTAGGTATGGAAAATGGTATGCAGAAAGTAGAAGTAGTCAATACAGATAATGCTGCTGACATCACCACGCTTTGGCTCGATGTAAAATATAAAATGGCCCGCAAAATAGTAGCTGTAGTTCCAGCCATGGGTAATGCAGTTATGACTATTACCATGAAATAAGTTAATCTATTACTTCATCGAAGTAATAGGACTTCGATGAAGTAATAGAAAATATTAGTTAAGTTTAAATAACTTTGCGCTCCCTTAAAAGCTCAACATGATACTCAGCGGAAAAGAAATAGAAAAAAGAATTGGTAAGGATATCATCATTGAGCCTTATAGTACTTCACAGCTCAACCCCAATAGTTATAACCTGCGCTTGCACAATGAGCTTATGGTTTATGATCAGCACGAATTGGATATGAAAAAGGAAAATACAGCCAGCAAACTCATTATTCCAGAAGACGGCCTTCTGTTAGAGCCACATAAACTCTATCTAGGTCGCACACTTGAATTTACCGAAACCAAGTCTCATGTGCCTATGCTTGAGGGTCGAAGCTCAATTGGTCGCTTAGGAATGTTTATACATGTGACTGCAGGATTTGGCGATGTGGGTTTTTCCGGCTTCTGGACTTTAGAGATTTTTGTTATTCAGCCTTTACGCATTTATCCTGGCGTAGAAATCTGTCAGATCTATTACCATAGCATCGATGGAGAGTTCGAACATTATAAAAGCGGGAAATACCAAAACAATAGTGAAATACAACCTAGTTTGTTGTATCGAGATTTTGAAAAATGAAGAGGTTTGCTGTTCGTCGTGGGGGTTTGCTTTGTATTAATAGTACTAGACAATATGTTTCCATTTCTCCCTAGCCTTTAATATCCGTTGTAACGCGTGATTCAAATTGAAAAGAACCACCTAAAACAGGTTTTTAAATTCTTCTTGATTCGTTTTTTGAACTTGATTGCACTCAAAACAACTAATTAAACATCATCAAAGCTAAGTTATGTTTTGGCTTTGATTATTAGAATTTTATTAACTCAATCGAAACATTTGTTTTTCTTTATTTGTTTTATATTTACATATTAACAAATTCCAATATGAAACGTCGTTCGTTTTTAAAATTTATTTCTGCCACCACTGCTGTGTCAACTTTAGATGCAAGTTTTGCAGCGGAGCTACCTAAACTAAAACACAAACCTAGCTTATCTGAAGTGGACTATGAGGGCATAGCCTTTTCAAATGAAGATAATGTCATTTTGACCAAAGAGCTTAAATATGATATTCTACTAAAATGGCAAGATGCCCTGACAGACAAAGAAAGCTTTGGCTTTAACAATGACTATATCAATTTTGTTCCTTTAACCAAAGCAGGCACAGAAGGCATACTATGGGTCAACCATGAGTCTCCTGATAGATTTATGATTTTAGATAATATGACGGAAAACCCAACAAAAGAAGAAATAGAAAAAGAGATGTACTCGGTCGGAGGATCTCTCGTACATATAAAAAAAGACGCTAAAACAGGAAAATGGACCTACATAAAAAACAGTCCTTACAATAGACGATTCAGCGGTTTGAGCCTCATCCCTTTCGCCAATAACGAAGAAATTGTGGGAAGAACTATTGCTATGGGCACATTGGGAAACTGCGCAGGAGGTAAAACGCCTTGGAATACCATTTTAACCTGTGAAGAAAATTATGATTTATTCTATGGGGAAACGGTTCATAATCAAGGTACGACCTCACATCTTAAAAGCGAATTTGGTTGGGAAAACTATTATGACAATCCTCCCGAACATTATGGCTGGGTAGTAGAAATAGACCCTATCAGTGGTGAAGCAAAAAAACATACTAGTATGGGGCGCATGGCGCATGAGTGTGCTACCACTACCAGGGCTAAAGACGGTCGAGTGGTGGTGTATACAGGAGATGATACGGTCAACGAACATTTGTATAAATTTATATCAGATAGTCATGATAATTTAAACAAAGGAACGCTTTATGTGGCGAATTTAGAGTCAGGGACTTGGTCTCCGTTAGATAAAGATATTCATTTAGAGCTAGGAAAATACTTCACATCTCAGCTAGAGTTACTTATTCAGACGCGAGCAGCAGCCAAGATAGCAAAGGCTACACCGCTAGATAGGCCTGAAGATATTGAGATTCATCCTATATCTAAAGATGTCTTCATAACCCTAACCAATAATAAACCCAAAGGCAATTATCATGGCTCCATTCTAAAGCTGATGGAAGAAAATGCCGATGCAGGATCCTTGACATTTAAACACGAATATTTCCTAACCGGGGGTGAAGAAAGTGGTTTTTCTTGCCCGGATAATCTAGCATTTGATAATAAAAACAATCTTTGGTTTACCTCTGATATAGCTGCTGGTTCTCAAAAGAAGAAGCAGTACGAACAGTTCAAAAACAATGGTCTTTTCATGGTACCTATTTCAGGGAAAAATGCTGGGAAAGTTTTACAGATAGCTTCAGCACCGAATGCGGCCGAATTTACGGGTCCTTTTTTTAGCCCTGATTATAAAACACTCTTTCTCAGTGTACAACATCCTGGGGAAACATCTAAAGATAAGGATAACTTCGTTAGTCATTGGCCTAATGGCGGCAACAGCAAGCCTATCCCATGCGTAATTCAGATTTCGCTTAAATGATAAAATGAATAGATATAAATATTTGTTGTCTTTTTTCGCGCCTGTCCTCATTTTTTTTTCTCTTTGGAGTAATAACTTATTTGCCTACACCGCCATATTCTTTTTATTCATAATCATTCCTGTTTTAGAACTTTTCACCAAGGCTTCTATATATAATTTAACCGCCGAAGAAGAGGCTTTAGCTAAATCTTTTTTTTTCTATGATGGCCTGATTTATTTTTTTGTTCCCCTTCAGTTCAATCTTCTCTATTATTTTTTATTTAAACTATCTATGGCATCTGAGTTTAACTATGTTGTTCTTGGGCACATAATAGCTATGGGATTAGCCTGTGGTATATTCGGTATCAATGTAGCACACGAGCTGGGACATAGGTCCACTTGGTACGAAAAGCTTTTCAGCAAATCGCTTCTTTTGACTTCGCTATATATGCATTTCTTTATCGAACACAACTATGGTCATCACCAAAACGTAAGCACAGACCACGATGCTGCTTCGGCTAGACGTGGAGAATCCTTATATGCCTTTCATATACGCTCTATATGCAGCGGATGGGTCTCTGCCTGGCAGATAGAGGCTAATTTATTGCGCCGAAAAAATATGAAATTAGTCTCTATTCACAATCAGATGATAGTTTTCACATTGATTCAAATTGCTTTCTTAGCCTTAATTTATTTTTGGTTTGGATACTTTGCTTTGATAGGATTTATATCTGCAGCATTAATAGGTATTTTTCTTCTAGAAACCGTAAATTATATTGAACACTACGGTCTTCGCCGCAGGCTGAAAGAGAATGGTGAATTTGAGCGCACCATGCCCGTGCATTCTTGGAATTCCAATCATCCCATAGGTAGAATTCTTTTATTCGAATTGTCCCGCCACTCAGACCACCACTATATATCTAGTCGCAAATATCAGATTTTGAGACACTTTGACGAAAGCCCACAGATGCCAACTGGCTATCCCGGTATGATGCTCCTGAGTATCGTACCACCTTTGTGGTTTTACTTTATTCATAAAAGGATTGAAGACTATAAAACAAAGTCGTTTGGCTCTCTGTTAGGATAATTGTACAATACAACTATGGAAGAAATCAATATAAATTCCCTCTTTTCTAATCAAAAAGCGTTTTTTTCAACTCAAGATTCGAGGCCTATTAATTTTCGCCTTGAAAAGCTTCGTCTTCTTAAGAAATCCATTTTGACTTTTGAGGAAGAAATTTACGGTGCACTTTATG